>CM038795.1:224363083-224551060 GCA_021764765.1 Vicia sativa | reverse complement strand
AACTTTACATACATGGGGTTCTTCAACTCGCAAATCGACTCGCTTCCTCAACACGATCCGATTTTTTACATTCGACTGATCGCGTCATCTACGCCATAATCCACCTTTCCTTCTTATTCTCGCACTCGGCCTTTCATTTTCAAGTGTTCGACTTTGTCAACTCTATTTTCTAGTCAGCACATCTCTAGTATAACGGTATCCTATTTCTTTTAATGGAGTAACAAGCCCCCAACAACCATCTCGACTAATTCATGTTCTGACACTGGGTGAAGCACCTTGTTTTCAAAAGTTAACCTATTTAGGTAATTGTTTATAGATTCAAATAACTTTCGCTTTACTAGCCAATTCCTGTATGCTAATCTCGATTTCCCATATAGAATTTTTCATGGAATAATCTTTTATAAACTAGTCCAATTATTGATAGAATGTGTGGAGTATTCATAACAAGTAAAAGCAATTTTGCAAGAGAGTCGGGAAAATATTTCTTCCTTAAACCCTAGCAAACTCGTTCACTAGTATCCCTAGCAAACTTGGTGAACTTAAAACTTTCTAACCCTCGAGAGTTTCAGTATAATACGATTCCAACAGGGGATACATAATTTGGCATTTGCAAGCCAACATTCATACCATTTTGTGCCATTTTCTTGACCATGGCACGCAAGATTATTTTCTCCTCGCAGACCGCCTTATCGTGACTAATGGACCCTGGTCTACGCCCTAATTTGATTGCATAAAATAACTACGCCATTAGACTCCTTAGGCCCTATTGTTCACTACATGGAACACAAATTGTTTCTCCCTAGCATCGTGTTTTCTCAAGGATTATTCCCTCGTCTTTATCGTGTCGCGCTTGTCATACAATTAGTTGAACTTGACCGAGTGGGCACCAAATAACGCAATTGGAGTCATCCGAGTTGCTACTATGATAAATATTATTCTTGTTTTGAATCAAATGGTTGAATATCAGACCCATCGTGCGTTAATCATATCATGGTTGTTTTCATCCATGTTGTCCTCAATATGCTTATAGAATTCAGGGTGAAAGTTAACATCGGGAGGAGAATCCAAACCTAAAGGTTGGTTGGTTCAACCAAGTTTATTTATGGTGATCCCAACCCGTAATGGTGAATATGTAGTCGTTTCATTATCAACAAATGCCGACGCATTCTAGATGTGACCGCCATCATTGATGGTGACATACCGAAGGTTGTTCACGATCATTCAGCATTAAACGTAATGTGGCCCAAAATCACTAGCCATAGTCGTCTCACGAGATATAGTGGTGACTTTGGTTATCAGCTGGAGAATACCACCTCACTTTGCGCATAGTATGGTCGTCGTGTTTGTCGTGGAACTTACAACGACCGTGCCTCGCTGTATTCACTATTTTTCCATTGTTGTTGTTATTCGGATATACCATTTTCCTAACGATCTCATAGTTGTTTTTCTAAAGTCTTTTTGGTTATCCTGTTGTTGCACTCCCAATTTCTATAATTTTTCATCTAATTCATTTGCATCATTTGCACTAAAGTGATTGATAAGTAAATCAACCCATCATCGTAACATCTTGTCATAATAGATTCATTTACATCATTTTCATCTAATTCATTTACATCCAAAATAATTTTCTACTTTGCATGTTGCATGTTACATTAGTACACAATTAACTTAGAAATTAAATCAATTTTTCTTTCGCATCAAAGCCATTTTAATTATATTTTTATTATTTTTATTTTATTTGTGTATTTTTTAATAATATTTAAGCAATTGAAATAAATTTGTATTTTTTTAATTACATTTATTTATTTTTTATTGAAATCATATTTGTTAATAAAGAATTTAGGTTATTATTAAAAATTGCAATTACACTTTTATTGATTTCTTTCTAATTACTATTAATTAAATTAGCATATATTTTAGTTTTGTTTTATAATAAATTCGCATTAAAAATTTCCTTTTATAATAAGATAAAAAAAGACTACAAAGGTATATAATTTTTTTTCTAATGTTCACTTTACAAAATTCAAAGAAATTAAAAAAAATGAGTTGATGTCGTCAGTTTGTCTTCCTCGTGCAAAAAAAAATCGCATACAGTAACCCCGAAAAAAAAACAAATTATACAGCTTGCAATTTCACACCCGTAAGATATTTGTATGATAATCCTGGATAACTTCAAGAATCGTGTTCAGACACTTTCCGAACAAAGTATTTCAATTTATTCTCACGGGTTCACGATATATTTGGGGATAACTCGAAGAACAACTGCTTCGCAAAGAAACCGATTATGAATGAGAGAGAAAGTGTCGTCATGCGTAAAACCAGGCCAAATGACTTATATAGAGATCAAGAATCGAAACGAAAAGGCACACCTGCTCGAAACTAGTTATGTCGGCTGGGGAAAAGGATTCAAAATTTTCGAGCTGGGTGTATATCGATCAACCCCAATCAATTTGAATATCTCAAGATACAATACATATATGTTTTTTACAATACTCTACTATTCATTCTTGACACTTTTACATGCTCATGTGTCCTTATCCATTAATATGCATATAGGAAGCCAAGTCCAAGCTCCTCAATACAAAACTTCATGCTCACATAGGTGATCCTTTTAATCTTGCACATGCATTTGCAATTTTTCAAAGAGAACCATTAAGAAGATATACTTCAACCTAGCCATTACTTGTGTCCGAGACATACCTGGGAAGAATACACTGTCTAATCTTTAACTATGATATTTCCACATTGAATTTCGCTTCTAATGTTGTATTAGAAGAATTATATACTACTAGATTTAAATGGACTTTAATCCCATCCCAATTACCAACTTCACTAAGTCTCTAGCTAACCCCTTCGCAAGTGGTCGCTAAGTTTTGTCACAATCAACAAAATCAATAGATATCACCCCATTCATGATTAATTCCCTAATCATACTATGTCTAACACCCAAATGTCTAGACTTCCCATTGTATATTTGATTATGCTTTAGCCAGCAAGATCACCAACGGAGAAATTAGTGATATTGGTTTAAGCCACATCTAATCTCATATACCAAGTTCCTAGCCATTCCGCTTCTTTACCAAAGAAGAAATTAATGCCACAAACTCGTTCCATTGTGGAACTAGTTATACATGTTTGCTTTTGGAAGCCCATGAAATGGCACCTCCCTCTGGAAGAACACCCATCCACTTGTAGAGGATGAATCTTGATTATTTATCCAACTAGCATCCGATAACCTTCTAACACCAAGGAAATCCCATATGACAATCCATAATTCATAGCCCTTCAAGTACTGAATACCCTCATATCGCATGCCAATGGTGTCTACTAGATTACTAGTAAATCTTCTCAACTTTCCAACCGCATAAAAATATCCTGGCCTAGCTAATCATAGATACATCAAAGAGCCTATAGCTCGAGTATTCGAAAGGATCCACAAGTTTACCTCAGATTTAATTGTTTTCCGATCCATGGAGTACTTACCGAGAAAAACTTTCAATCGAACTTCTGAGTATTTTTCAATGTAATGGATCGAGTAATTACAATCCCTTATTCTCCCGCTTAATCTTAATACCAAGAATAACGTCCCTTCTCCCATATCCTTCATGGAGAACTTTGATGTGAAAATTCTTCGCTTTATCAATTTGATTTGGTGGTGCCAAAGATCAACATGTCATCAACATATGCATAAATGAAAACTCCTTTACCGGATGTATCAAATTTGCTATATACACATTTGTCGCCTTGGTTTAATGAAACCATTAGACAAAACAACCTCATCAAACTTTTGATGCCACCGCCTTTGAGCTTGTTTCAGCCCATACAACGACTTAACTAGATTACACACTTTATGCTCATTACCAGCATTACAAATCCTTCAAAGTTGCTTTATATACACTTCTTCTTCCAAATCACCATTTAGAAATGTTGTTTTGACATCCATTTGATGAATCACAGATTATGAATAGCCGCCAAGGCAATCAACAATCTAATAGTAGTGATACCAACTCAGCATAGGCATCGAATAATTGATCCCTTCCTTTGTATTCAAGCCTCGATAACTAATCTAGCTTTAAACTTGTCAATTGTACCATCGACTTTCATCTTCTTTTGAAGATCCATTTGCAACCCAATGGCTTTGAACCTCGTAAATCGTAATACCCAAGTATTATTTTCCATGATAACCAATCTCTTCATCAATCGCTTTCCAAAACCAGTAGTCTCGAGATTTCACACAACATCATAATGCTCTCGGATCCTCCCACTATAGCAATAATAGTATCGGTATCAATCGATCCTTTGATCCCTCAACTAAATATAGTTGAAAATCGATCCATAAGTTCTAGATTTTCTAGCTCGCTTCAACTTCCCACGAGGTTCAAGTGTCTCACTGCACATCGTGAATAATCATCCCTTAGAGATTCATCTAAATTAGGTATAGAAATATTTGGTCAGGTATAGAAAAGAAACAATTCTCATCAATATGACATCTCTCGATTCTATTATCGTGTTAATAGAAATCGAGTCATTAGGTTCTATAACATAAAACCTATAGGCTTCGGAGTGCTCAAAGATATCCAACAAAGATGCAAGCTATACCTTTTCACCAAAGTTTTGGGTCCGGAGTCTAACGACGACCCTACAACCCCAAACACAGAAATGTTAAGTCAATGTTTATACCAAAGTTCATATGGGGTAGTCTTGTTCCTTTTATTAGGAACCCTATTTAACAAATAGCGTTAACATAAGCTTCTCCCCAAAACCCTTCACTGCATTCCAGTAGTAGATAACATATGTTCACCATTTCTTTAAGAATTTATTTTTCCTTCACCACACCATTTTGTTCGAGGTATAAGGTGCCGAGTTTCATGAATGATTCCTACGGACCGAAAAACAGGATCATAATATTCACCAATTTATCTCAGACGTAATGTTTTAATCAACACATTCTCATTGCACTTCAACTTCAGGCTTTATAGATTTTAAATTTATCTAAGGCTTCATCCTTAGTGTGCAACAAATAAACATAGCGTAATCTAGACGATCATCTATGAAAGTGATAAAATATTTTTATGCCCTAATGATGGAGTACTTGAAATCACATAAATCACTATGTATCAACTCAAGAATGATAGATTTCCTGTTATACTTTTTAAAAGGTTGCCTAGTGGTCTTTGTTAACATGCAAGTTTTACACTTTCTACATTTTCATTAAAACTAGGAATTAAATCATCTTTAGACATTTCATGCATTCTTTTATAATGTACATGTCCTAGAAGCATGCCATAACGAAAAATTGATAACATTCGACGGTGACATAAATACGTAACTGTAATCATTAGGAACTCCATTCAAATTCATCATAAACATACCATTATTATAATATCCAAATCCTACAAACACACCATGAAATTCCTCAAAGCAGATACGTGATGTCAGAAGAATGGCACAAGATCGACACTGCTAACAATTCACACAAGAAATATAAATAGCAGAAAGAACACAACAAACTGCTTACCCAGTTCAGGTATAACAACACCTACATCCGGGGCTACCAAGGGGAGGAAATTCACTATCAAGAGAATTAATTCAGAATAAACCAACCACTTTATCTCCCACTTAAACCTACCCAATGCAACTTCAATCTAAGTCCTACTTTGCACGAGTTCCTACTCACTCCCTCAATCACAGAAGTGATATCAACCTATTGAATAATTGAATTGGAAGACAAACTTCAATAAACTATCTTGATTTTGCTTCAAAGCTTTAATCAAGAGACAAACCAACGTGCTTCAAAGCTTCAGGTAAACTACCCTACAAACAAATCCTAGTCCAAAGCACTTATCAATTGATAATTGTTTGGCTCACAAGAGTAACTAGAATTACACAAATTACAACCGCTAAATCTTCAATACAGTTCAAAGAAGCACAGAAGTAGGGTTCTATTCCTTTATAGAAGGTACGAAACTTCTTGGGCTTCCATAAAAATATAGGTTCACTTAATTAATCCTAAAAACTTGGTCTTTTCAACAACCAATTTAGTTTTAATTAAGATTAACCTAACATCCACGTGAGCATGCAATCTAATAATGAAAAACATAATAAAGGCTCAACAAACTTCCCGAAAATCTCAGAAAATGCATTCTCGCAGAATGTATCGTCAATCGAATGTCATAACATCCGCATGACATCGAATATTTTCCGTAATTCCAAAGACAACTTTTAACTTCCGCCTGGAACACTTAAAGCATCCTTGTCAAGTAGATTTATCTTCAATCTGAATGTCATGACATTTATCAAGACATTGCTTATAGCCTAGTTTTACCAAAAGTAATGCCAACCTAAAACACTAACAAACTCCCCTTGGCACATTTTGCTAAAAAACTTAACAGATCGTAGAACCTATGTAGCGAAGAAAACAAACTAGTTCTAAGCTATCCTAAGCTTAAAGAAACCAGAACTAGAGAAGATAAATTCTACCCACAAATTTCCCAATTTCCCATAATTGCCCATACATAAAATTTCCATACAACTTCCTCGAGTGTCACATATACTTCTCCCCTTTTTAGCCTCAAAGGGCCAAAGGAACCAATACAAATACCCCAACATTCAATCATCATATATTGAAACAACCATAACAATTTAAAGTTACAATTATCCAAAATAGGGAAAAAGCAGAACAAAGTCTTCAACAAAACAGAAACAGGAAACATCTAAGCAACAAGCTTTCAAATCAAGTGCTCTCTTCTCCTGAAGCACTGTGAAAAGAAGCATCTTTGGAGTAGTCTTCAGCTCCATCCATCTTCCTCTTCTTCACAATTTGTGTCCTCTTGGGTCTAAGACACCACCCGATTTTAACCCTTCTCTTCCTTTCAGAAGGATCAGCCTTGTTGTTCTTTTCAGCCTTAGAGACATCTTCAGCCAGCTTTTCTTTATTAACAGCAGGGGACTCAATGCAAGTATCATCAATACACACTTCAGGATCTTTAACAGATGGATTAACAGCATTCTTGACATGGAAATCAGCAGAGGTTTCAGTATCAGAATCCACAGGGGTTTTCTTGACGTGATCATCAGATGTCTTGACATTCTCAGTGACATCTGGATCAGCTGCTAAGCTAGGGCTAGCAGATTGTTGGTTTAGAGGGACAGAAACCCCAGGTACATAGTAGTTTTCATTTAGGATCCTAGTGACTATCCTAGTAATGGCTTCTTGCACATACCTAGAACCTTCTCTATTTGCTATTTCTGGAGGTACAGATGAAGATGGCTCATAGGTCTTACCAGAGAGAGAAGTTAGAGCTCTTTGTGCATCCCTTGTGTGCAGTTTCTTGACTTCCTCATGGTCAGTTGCCATTGTACGTAGAGGAACGTCCTTCACAGGTTTAACATTCATGGCTTCAGGGCTTGCCCTAATCTCAGCCATGGTAGGAGATGAACAGCCAGAATCTTGGGATGATGAGGAGGATGAAGACATATTTCTTGAGATATTCGAAGTGAGAACAGGAATGCCAGAAAGTTTGAGAGTATCGTTTGGATGAAGAGAATATGATACTTTCAAATGAAGAAACTATTAAAGGGAGGAGTCTCTTCCTATTCTTGAATCCTTTAAAAATAAGAGGAAAATAATTAAATGACCCACTTATAATTAATTGAAATAAAAGGTCTCTTCCATTCCTCGTTGTAAGCAATCTTAATTGCTACATTCCTCATATTGACAAATATCCGGTTTGCCCTTAAATTTTCAAAGCGACTAGCATCAAGAGCTTTAGTAAAATGCCGACTAGTTGAAGTTCGGTGACTACATGTTCCAATTTAATCACTTTTCTTCTAGGTCTCCGATGAAGTGATGTCTAATGTCAATGTGCTTAGTCCTACTGTGTTGTATAGGATTCTTTGAAATATTAATAGCACTTAGGTTGTCACGGTACAATGTCATGACATCACTGTGACATGTACTCGATCGACATCTACTTCATCCGGACCATTTGAGACCATCGCTACCGGTGCTATGTATTCACCTCAGGTGGATAAGGACACAGCTTTTTCTTCTTGAACCAAGAAACAAGGTTGTTCCCTGAAGAAGCATCCTCCGAAGTGCTTTTTTCATCGACTTCTGCCCAATCAATCACAATAACGAGACGAATTGGTTCACATCCATGAGAATCTGAATACCATAATTGCAAGTACCACTCACATACTTGTAATTCTTTTCACCGGTTGATGTGACTTACTTTAGGTTTAGCTTGGTATCTTGCACATACCCCAACAAATGCAATGTCGTCTGCTTTGTTAAGTACAACAAGCTTCCTATCATGCTTCTATACAAACTTTGATCAACATTTTCACCACTTGTGTCCTGGACAACTTCAAATGTGAGGCAGGAGTCCTTTTATGGTGGCATTCTCCATTCCAAACTTCTTGACAATATTCCTTGCATACTTGCTGTGTGAAATAATGGAGTCTTCATCTGTGTGACTTGCGGTCCAGAAAATAAGTTAACTCTCCCATGAGGCTCATTTTCAAACTCACTTGCATTTGATTGGCAAAATGTTTCACCATTTTGTCGACATTCCTCAAATACTATGTCATCAACATAAATTTGAGCCACCATTATCTTTCCTCCTTTATTCTTGACAAAGAGGGTTTTATCCAAGGCTCCTTTCCTATAACCTTTATCGATGGGAACTTTGTCGACCTTTCATACCAAGCCCTAGGAGCTTGCTTCAGACCATATAAGGCTTTCTTCAACTTGTAGACATGGTCAGGAAACTTTGGATCCACAAAGCCTGTACATATACCTCCTCATTCAAATATCCATTTAGAAAGGCACTTTTCACATCCATATGAAACAACTTGAATTTTAGAATGCAAGCAACACCAAGCAATAATCTGATTGATTCCAGTCTAGCCACAGGAGCAAAGGTCTCATCAAAATCAATCCCTTCAACTTTAGTGTATCCCTGAGCAACAAGTCTTGCTTTGTTTCTGGTGACAACCCCTTCTGCATCAGACTTGTTCTTGTAGATCCACTTTGTGCCAATGATGTTTGTTCCTTCTGGTCTAGGAACCAACTCCCACACTTCATGTTGCTTGAACTGGTTCAATTCATCTTGCATTGCTCCAATCCAGTATTCATCAGTTAGAGCCTCTTTGACATTCTTTGGCTCAATCTTTGACACAAAACAAGAGTTTGAGACAATTTATCTGGATCTTGTAATGACTCCACTGGTAGGATCTCCAATGATGAGTTCCTTTGGATGATCTTTCTGAATTCTGATGGAAGGATCTTTGTTAGCTTCCTCTGGTTCAGACTTTGGTGATGTAGGGACAGGCACATCATTCTTATCAGAAACTTGTGGTGATGTCTCAAACCATGTCTCAACATCATATGGAACATTGTTTTCTACCAGATGATCATCAACAATGACATTAATAGACTCCATCATAACATTTGTCCTGGAGTTGAATACCCTATATGCTCTGCTGTTTGTAGAGTATCCCAGAAAGATGCCTTCATCACTTTTGGAGTCCATCTTTCTCCTTTGATCACGATCTGTCAGAATATAACATTTGCTACCAAATACATGGAAATACTTCACAGTAGGTTTTCTTCCCTTCCACATTTCATACAGGGTGAAGATGCCCTTTCTCAAGGTAACCTGTTGTGGACATAGTTGTATTCATAGCTTCAACCCAAAAATGCATAGGAAGTTTTTAGCATGAATCATTGCTCGGTGATTCTGTATAGTCTGTTTTCCTTTCCACAACTCCATTTGTTGAGGAGTTATAGGAGAAGAGAACTCATGATTGATACCCTCTGAGGAACAAAATTCATCAAACTTGCTATTTTCAAACTCCTTTCCATGATCACTTCTGATTCTGACAATGCAGCTCTCTTTCTCTCTTTGAAGTCTTTTGCACAATTTCTTGA
Source organism: Vicia sativa (assembly GCA_021764765.1). NCBI lineage: Eukaryota > Viridiplantae > Streptophyta > Magnoliopsida > Fabales > Fabaceae > Vicia > Vicia sativa. Next base: position 224,541,126 of record CM038795.1, on the reverse strand, counting down.
AGACATCAAACACATCAGATTTTTCTTTGATGAAGTTTATCCAGGTAAATCTTGAAAAATCATCCACAACTACATAGGCATATATTTTTCCACCAAGACTTTCAACCTGCATGGGTCCCATCAAGTCCATGTGTGACTCCGATTACCTTGAGTGGTGGATGTCTAGATTGGATGTGACATTCTGGTTTGCTTTCCAACCTGACATTCACCACATACTCTTCCTTCATCAATATGTAGTCTTGGAATCCCTCTAATAGCCTCCATGGAAATGATCTTTTTCATCCCTCTAAGATGCAAATGACCAAGCTTTTGGTGCCACAGTTTAACCTCATTTTCATCCTTGGTAGTAGAACATACAGTGGACAGGTTAGTGTTTTCAGGCTCCCACAAATAACAGTTGTCCTTTGATCTGACTCCTCTCATTACAATCTCTTGTTTATCATTAGACACAATACATTCAGACTTGGTAAAGTTGACCTTAAATCCCGAATCACACAGTTGGCTGATACTTATGAGATTGGCAGTCAAACCCTTTACTAGCAGTACCTTATTTAGGTTTGGAACTCCAGGGCAGTTCAAGTTTCCAACACCTTTGATTTCACCTTTAGCTCCATCTCCAAAGTGACATAGCGGTAGTATGATGTCTGACTTCATTTAGGAGGGTCTTGATTCCAGTCATATGCCTAGAGCAGCCACTGTCAAAGTACCAGTCTTCCTTGGCAGAAACTCTAAGGGAAGTGTGAGCTATCAATGCTGCAGTCCTCTTCTTCCACTGTTGAGTGTAGGGAGCCTTGTTGCTCTTAGGATTGACATAAGGAGTCTGATTAGGATATCCATGTAGTCTATAGCAAAAGGCTTTATGTGACCAAACTCTCCACAATAATGACATCTCCATCTTTGAAACTTTTATTCATGTTTCTCGATATTGATGTTGTACCCAATGTTGTGACATACGCTTTGACATTGGATTATTAGTTCTTCTTCTTATCAATGAAGTTTCTTTGCGCCACATACCCGAACACATTTCGCTTTATGTTGTGACACGCTTTGACATTGGTTTCCATGCCTCTTCTTCTTCTTGTCACCAAGGTTTCTTTTGATCATATCCTAGACCATGCTTATTTCACGCATTTTGTCAAGTGAAGGATTTCTTCCAACTTATCGGTCCAGTGGAATCTCATGGACTTAGACATCTGATCAAGCTTGGAATTCAACACTATAATTTCCTGTTGAGATGACTTATAGACTGTATTTTCCTTCTTCTCGACTTCCGACTTGACATTTTCCGCCCAACTTCTCAATCGACTTTTACGCTTTTCTCACTACATACTTCACCATATGACTTCGTAAGTATCGACAAGTTCTTCAAAGGTCACTTCCTCATCACTAGTCATTATCGAATTACAACTTCCGAAAGTGCGGTGACAAGTTTGGCTAATTCCTCTAGTCACTACTTGAATCACCATCGGACAGTGCGCGTTTCCTTTCTTTTGTTTCTTAAGAAAGGTAGGACATTCACTCTAATATGCCCATATCCTTCACATCCATGATTTGGACTCCTCGCCGACTCTTTTCGACTTGGGTCCTTCTTGAGTCATAAAATCTGTGATGTCGATGGAATGTTCTTGACATTTGACCTTGACTTTGGATCAATCCTCTTGATGAGCTTGTTGAGCTGTCTTCCAAGCATAGCTATGGCTTGATATCTCCTTATCATCCTCCTTGCATCCCTCTCCAGATTGGATACAAGTGCTATGCTCTTGTTTTCACATCACGCTTTCAACGATTCCCATCTCAAAAGTCCGAGAGATCCAACAAGTTCTTCCACCTTCAAGGTCTTGATGTCTGAGTTTCCTCTATAGGTCACTTTCATTGCAAACCTTTTAGGCAATGATCGAGAATCTTTCTCACCAACTTTTCTTCGACATCATTTCACCAAGAGCTCACGAGGTGTTAGCAATCTCTAAGATATTCATGTGAAACTCATGAATGGTCTCATCTTCCTTCATCTTGATTCTCAAATTCGGTAGTGAGCATCGAAGTCTTGACATTAACCTGGATGTCCCTCATGAGTAGTCTTGAGTGTCCCAAACATCTTTGGCAAGTTCACACCGATGAACTAGTCGAAGATATTTCACAATTCCATTGAATAATGCATTCAATGCTTTAGAGTTGCTTTGCAAGCTCTTCTTCTTCTTGCTCCATTCTTCCTCGGGTTTCAAAGCAGAGTTCCATCCTTCTCAAGCTTGGTGGGATGTTCCATCCTTTGTCAGAAGCTCTCCAAGCTTTAATATCCAGTGACCTCAAAAAGGCAACCATACGTGGTTTCCAGTAATCATAATTAGATCCATCCAGAATTGGTGGTCTATTTCCAAATACACTTTCCTTTTCCATAACGCCAGAAACTATTATCCCTAGATCTCACCCAGAAATAACAAGCAGGGTGCCTGCTCTGATGCCAATTGAAATTCACGGCAGCGGATCGTGATGTCACGAGAATGTTATGGCACGATGTCGACACTCTGTTAACAATTCACACAAAGAATATAAACGAGAAGAACACAACAAATTGTTTACCAGGTTCGGTGTATAACAACACCTACATCCGGGGCTACCAAGCAGGGAAAATTCACTATCAGAGAATTAATTCGGGAATAAACCAACCGGTTTATCTCCTTCACTTAAAACCTACCCAATGCAACTTCAATCTAAGTCCTACTTGAACTGATTTCCTACTCACTCCCCTCAATCACGCAGTGATATCAACCTATTGAATAATTGAATTGTGAAGACACACTTCAATAAACTATCTTGATTTTGCTAAGCTTTAATCAGAGACAAAACACTCGTGCTTCAAAGCTTTGGTGGTATACTACCCACAAACAAATCCTAGTCCAAAGCACTTATCAATTGATAATTGTTTGGCTCACAAGAGTAACTAGAATTACACAAATTACAACCCGCTAAATCTTCAATACAGTTCAAGAGGCGCAACAAAGTAAGGGTTATATTCCTTTTATAGCGAGGTCCACGAAACTTGATTTGGGCTTCATAAAAATAGCTAGGGTTCACTAATTAATCCTAAAACTTGGTCTTTTCAACAACCAATTTAGTTTTAATTAAGATTAACCTAACATCCACGTGAGCATGCAATCTAATAGAAAAACATAATAAAGCAATTAACAAACTTCACGAAAATCTCGGAAAACAGATTTTGCGAGCAGAATGTCTGCTTGAATGTCATAACATCCATTATGACATCAAAATATTTTATCGAAATTCCGCCTGACTTTTAGCTTCCAGTTCGAATGTACTTAAAGCATCCTTGTCAAGTAGGATTTATCTTCAATCTCGAATGTCATGACATTTATCAAGACATTGCCATAGCCTAGTTTTACCAAAAGTAATGCCAACCTAAAACACTAACACACGGACTTTGATAAAACATATTTATCGGATACACACTTGCTTGTATCCAAGCTTATTTAATACAGACCAAAATTAAATTCTTACGTAATTTAGGAACATACAAAACATTAAACAAAGTAATAGTCTTTCCGAATCGAATTCTAGCACCGTTTCCTTTGCCTTCAACGGAGCCAAGTGATCATCTCCCATGTAGAGGACATAACCATCTTCCAGAAACAAGAGTCTTGAACCGAAACGATCCTTGCAAACATGTGTTGTGGCACCAGAATCAATCCACCACGCGGCAACATCATCCTGCACATAAAATGCTTCAGAATTTAGAGAAACCGAATGTTTAATCAAACTATTCAAATCTCGAATTGATTTCTGACCTTGGTTTTCGGAGTGGTCCTTAGACCCCTTTCCTGGACCACTTGCATTCGCGTTGTCGTGCTTTTTGCCGAAACGGAAGTCCTTCTTGAAGTGGCATGTTTTGCCACACTTCCAGCATTCTAGTTTCGGTTTCTTGTTAGCACCGAAACTGACTTTTTTGTTCTTGAAGGCACGCCTCTTTCCTTTGTTTTTGTTGTAATCGTTCTTACCACCCTCTTCGACCATATTAACCGAGGGTCCAGCAATTTCTTTTCCCTTTCCTTTGTCATCTTCATGCGCTCTTAGAGATTCTTCTATGCAAACATGACTTCCAAGTTGGATCAAAGACAGTTCGTCTTTTCCATGTTTCTGATTGTGTTTGAAATCCTTCCACGAAGGAGGCAACTTGTCTATGATGCTTGAGATAGATATTGTTTCATCCATCTTCAATCCGTGTTGTGTGAACTGTCCAAGGATTTGGAGGAGTTCATTGAATTGTTCCATGACAGACCTCGATTCAACCATTTTGCAATTGTTGAAATCGGTTACCAGAAACTTTTTACTGGATGAGTCCTCTGCCATGTACTTGGATTCAAGACAATCCCACAATTCTTTTGCAGATTCCACGTTTTGGTAAATATCAAATAAGGAATCAGACATACCGTTAAGAATGTGCCCTCTGCATATGTAGTCGTCGTTCTCCCACTTTGATCGCCTCATATTTTTTTGAGTCATTCTCCGAAATTTGGAATCGGTAGACAGACGTGTACCACCTTCAACGTTGTCAACATGAAATGCATCTTCTTCTGCCAACGCCTGAAGTCTTGTCCTTGAAACTTGTCCAATTTTCCGAAGTTTGTAGTCATCTCCTTGATGGTGCTTCCTCCAGCCATGCTTATCAGAAATTACTTTGTTCGTTTATTAGATATTTGGGTATGATAATCCTGGATAACTTCGAAGAATCGTGTTTGTACACTTTCCGAACAAAGTATTTCGACCCTATTCTTGCCTGGGTTCACGAAATCTTTGTGGGGATAATTCTCGAAGAACAATCTCTTTCTGGAAAAAGAAACTGATTACGAATGTAGAGAGAAAGTGTCGTTTTTCGTTGTGTGCGAAACCGAGGCCAAATGACTCCTTATATAGGAGATCAATAACTGAAACGAAAAGACACACTTCGGAAGCGAGTTATGTCGGGGCTCCGAGACTTGCCGGGCTTCGCCTGGAACCCCATTTCAATTATTCATATTCAATTATACATTGGCTCGACGGCGTGCACTCGCACTTCCATAACTCGTTTCAAGCTTAACGATAATTGCATCGGCCTTTAGTAAATCACATTACTACTAAAATACATTGGTGATACTAAAATCACCAACAACACCTCTCCACTACCCAATTTCACTAACAATACCACAAATTCTGTCCTATAAACTTCACCTCTAAGTTTTCTCTATCCTTATCCTTTCCATTGTAAATTCTACGTTATGCCCTCACTCTTTCACTCATATATAACAACATCATCTTCCTTTCATCTAGATGGCAATAAAAGACACAAAGAATATCACATTACGGATCACCCTACATACTTTTCTTAACCCTCACAAAAACCACCGAAAATACTCTTCATCACTCATTGCCCTCAACTCATCCATACATAAACAACTCACAACCACTGCACTTCTACATCCACAACCCATCCAAAATCACTCATCAACGCTTCTATCTCCAATCTTCATTCCTTCATACAACTAACATTATCATCATCCTCAAACCATCCTCCACGCTCTTCATATTCCACACCCTTCACCGTAAGCCAATTGCTCCATTCACCAACTTTCAACAACAACCACAAATTTCACAGAACACGCAGAAGCGAGCTTATCCGATTCACGATCCGAAATCGCAGAAAGCACAAAGCAAAGAATCATACCGAGAAGATTTTGAGGTCGAGTAACCGACGTCGTTGTAGCTTCTATTTTGTTGCATTTTTCGCTACCACAAGACAGTAGATTTGGGTATAAGGGTTTATTTGGAGATAAGGGTTTGTTGATTTTGCTCATATGTTTTTTTGCGTTGTTCTCGTGAGATTGGAAGAGAAAAGATGAGCATGATAGAATAGTTTATGATTCCACGATTTGTTTTATTTTAAAATGTTTTATATATTTTTTAAAGAAAAAGTTTTAATTAATGATGAATGTGTCAAGTTTTAAATGTTGGTTTTAATTACAAGTAAAGTTGGAGAGTGTGTGTCAAAGGTTTCTACCGTATCAAAAGAAAGAGGAAACTTGTTTGGATTTCTCTCACATGCTCTATTTCTCTTTTTTATTATTTATTTTAACTTTTTTATTTTGTTGTTTTATTAAAAAATCTCTCAATTTTAATTATGTTTTTTTGTTTTGTAAGTTGAAGTGCTGGTGTTAATAGGTCTTTTGAATAATTCTTTGGTTTTATTAAATAGGGTGTCTGTGTTTTTTGGGTTAAAACTCATTTATTTTCATTAGTGTTTTTTTAATTAAAAAAGAGTTTTAATAGGTGGTTTGTTTTTTTAGTGATTTGTTTTAGATTAAATAAGATTTTAATTAATAAAAATGGTTAAGTGAGATTTAAGGGGTGGGACGATTTTGTTCCACTTTTATCTCAATTGTTTTTAATATATATTTTCCTTTTTCAATAATAATTCTTTCCTTTTATTTAAAAATAATTTTTTTTATATTTTTTGATATGATATTTCTTTTGTTTGTTAAAAAAATAGATGGTTTTTTAATTTATAGGCATAGCACATTTATTTCATTTCACACCCAAAGTCCAATTTTCTTATATTTCTTGATTTTCTTTTAAAAAAATTTATTATTTTCTCTATTAAGTTTTAATTTAAAATCATAAAGAACATTTTTATTTCTATCTTAGCTTCTAAAAATATATTTTCACAAAAATCAAAATAAATTTTTTTAAATATATGTTTAGACTATTTTCCTTTAAGTCTTAGAATTATTTTCTTCACCTTACTTGAACTTCTATTTATTTGTACATTTATATAGATTTGTAATTGTTTCATCTCCATTTGTAATGTATCCCACTCTCATGAGATGTAATAGTTAGTTAAATATTTTATTGCTTTATTCAGTTATTCATCATATGTGCACAAATCGTTTTCAAAAGAACTAATACTCGATTGCGAGTCATTTTTAACCTTGAATTGACAAAGCTTTGAAGCATCGCAACTGTCACACATGGTGCACATACCACGCTTTCTTTTGGGCTTACAATGAGGCTTTAGTTGCTTAGTTAAAATTCATTTAATTATCTAATTAGGTTATTTAAAATTGATTAGTTCATCTAATTAATTTTTTAATCTAATTACTTGATTAAATTTTGTTTAATAAGTCGATTAAATTTATTTTGTGCATGCACGTACACAATTGTTAATTGTCTTATCATTTGTGCAAGCCACCTTGTATGAGCTTTTATCAATTATACTTCCATGAATGTTCGCAACTATTCGCCTCATCTTCATTCTCGCGCCTTGGTCCACATACCATTTCTCATTCAAAAGGGTCTCATGGTAGAGAATAGACATTTGTCTATTCTCTAGATTAATCAAGCTTTCTTGGTTAATCATAGCCCAAATTAATTCTCCTCGTTGTCATTCACCACTTTTATAATAAATTCTCAAACCTCGATCCAATGTCAAGTTGTTTTCAAAATGTTTTCACAAAAAAATTAGAATGGTATTTGTTTAAGTCATTGGATGATTGCTTGATGACTTACTTAATTTAAAGTCTTTAGGTTATTATGGTAGCCTAATAAGGTAAATACTTTTATCCATTAACCTAACAGAGTGAACCTCGTTTCACTTCACCATTTTCATAATAAACTTTGGGACGAGAGATGATTGATTGAGCTCACTCACCGTTTTCTAGTATTTGAATCATTAGATGATAACCTAATGTTTCTGCTTGTCATCCACAATTAAAATCAATTCAACTCATTAAACCTTGCCCGTGCAAGTCCTTTTTCAAACTCACATCGCTCACGCGATCTTCTTCGCCACACGCCAATTGCACTAGTGATGTCTTATCGTCCATGTACGATTAAGCTCCTACTTTCATAAATAAAATCAACCAACCAAAAATATTCTAACCGAGAACTACGAAGCTCTGACTTTCCCATCGCACTTGGGGAATACGTAGACACGAGATTCTAACATCTTGGCGAGCACACTTTCAAAAAATTAAAACATGTCTCATCTTTTCGCATAGTAATTAGAAGATAACAAATTAACACACTAACCACACAAACATGCTTATAACTAAGCGGGTCTCATCGAGTACGATGGATGTGAGGTGCTAATACCTTCCCTTGCATAACCGACTTCGAACCTGCATCTCTTGGTCTCAAAGACCATTTCATTCTATTTCAATTTCACATTTCAGTTCTTGGGTTTTATTTATATTTCGCCTCTTTAGAAATAAATAAAGTTAGATGATGACTTCATTGTTTTGTAATCGAATTAGTAAAAATTTTCGATGGCATCAACACCTATAACTTCTCAATCTCACGATACTCAGGTTTTGAGAAGTTTCATGAATGAAGAGCATGCATATTTTTATGATAAAATGAAAACTTTTGCACAAAAGGTCGATCGGTGTGCCAACTTATTTATTGGGAAATATAGTAAACAAATACAAGTTTGAATTTACTTAAGAAATTAAACTCGAAAAGATCTCAGGCATATAAGTGCAAAAATTTGTAAGTTTGAACATGTTTGACATTGAAGTTGAAAATGATGAAAAGATAGGAAAAGGAAGGAAATTTGAACATAGTAAAATAATTAATGCAATAAATGACTTGAAAAAAAAATAAAGAACTAAATTCATAAAGTAGAACGCAAAACACACATTTTTTTATCACTCATTTCTCTTAACACTGATACGTTGAGTTTATAGAACTTGTCTGTTAAAATGCATACCCTAAAACTATAAACAAACAATGTTTATATACTAGTTCTAATGAAACCTCGACTTAGCAAAATGCACCACGTTCTCAACGCCATACAACCTTCGTCTTTGCAAAATTTTACACGTATTTTTGAATAACTACTTGATCTTATCCGCTTTAGTCTCGTTCAATTGGGCAGTTAGACTTTATTAGAAAACTCGAAATTCCACTAAATCCAAAATGGTTGCATATCTTTGGTCTTCATACTAGTAAATATTCAACCAAAATTATTATTGTCCTTTGACAAGACAGATTCTCAATCAACATTAAAATTCATGGTCAATATTTGATTATTTTGACGTGAAGACAATAACTAATTTTTAAAATAGTTTCTAATCGTCAAAGTTCAACCTTGTGGGGAAAATATGAGGTAACAAATATACATTAAAAATTATTTTTAATTGTAATGAAATACAAACCCTTTTTTTATTGATTAATCTCTGAATTGTGATAACTACAAATTTAAGCTACATTAAATTTCTTGTAAGAAAAAAACTCTCTAATTGGTTGTCGAAATTGAATCTAAAATTTGTTTGTAAAATGTGTTTTTTTTTTTTCTTTCTATTTCAAATAGCCATACTTTTCTATTTTGGACTAGTTATTAATATTTTTATACGTTTTTGTGAAGTCAACCAACTATGAACTGATCAATAAGCATTTTCTACTACAAAACATATGGATTCATAAACAATTAGACTGTGCTAGAAGAAAACAGAGAAGGAGAGAGACGAGACTTTTTCTGTTTGGTATTCTAATATGAGTATTCCATATAAATAAAATTACAAACCATAATTAACTATGCTAAAATGTGAAAAAGCAATTGACTATATAAATTTATTCATACAATCAAAGTATTTACTCTATTTCTTCAATCACTTCAAGATCCAAATTCATATATTCAGCTGAAATTGTAGGTCCAAAAGGGTTGGAGGGAACTTTCAACTTGTCTCCATTTCCCTGCAGCATTTGCATCACAGTTTTCATAGTCGGACGGTGCATAGGCTGCCACTGAATGCACCAAAGTCCTACAATTGCCAATTTTTTCGCAATTCTAAAATCTCCTTCATCATCTATAGGGATTTGTATATCTCCTTCAAGCAAATTGTGGATCCAATCTGGATATAGAACTTGAAAATCGTCTTCGTTTATGGTTGTGTTTATATTCTTTCTTCCTCCAACAATCTCCAATAGCAACATACCATAACTATATATATCAGACTTATAAGAAACTTTTCCGAAATTTCTAGAAAAAACTTCGGTGCCATGTATCCTAATGTCCTCTAGCGTCATTATAGATACAATACTTTGATTTTCGAGTACATCTTAGCCAAACCAAAGTCTGTAATTTTGGGTTGAAATTGTCATCAATCAATACATTATGTGGATTAATGTCAAAGTGAAGAATTCTTTGATCACATCCCTGATGAAGATATTCAATCCCATTCGCTATACCTAAAGCAATTTGTTGTAACTTGTTCCATCCAAAGAAACTATCTTTGTTGTTCGGGGGAGAAATGAATTTCTGCAACGAACCATTTGGAAAAAAGTCATATACTAGAGCACGGTGAAATCCATCCGCGCAAAAGCCAAGCAAACGAACAACATTGAGATGATGGATTTTGCCCATGGTTCCAACTTCATTTATGAACTCTTTCCCATCTCCCTCGGCGTTATTGAGCATCTTAACCGCGACCAATATTTGGCTTGATAGTTTACCTTTGTAAACAGCTCCATGAGCTCCTTCGCCTAATTTCTCCTTAAATTTATCAGTGATTCTCTTTATGTCAGCGTAGGAGAACCGGGTTGGATTTAATGCCTTTTGATCCTTCAAAAGTTTTCGATTCTTGTATGATCTTCGTCATTTTGAAATGGCGATGAATTTGAACAATAGCACCGAGCACAAGGACTAGCAAAGTGGATCCGATTATTACACCTACAAATTTATCATTCAATATTCTTAAAAATCTCAAGTTAATAATAAAAGGAAAGTAAAAAAAACAAAACGAACAAAGATTGTGTGACTCTCACCGGCAGAGGTTAAAACAATGAGTATCAACTTCTTGTTTGATTTATGTTCACATTTCAAGCATCGTATGTCAAAATCAGTTTCAAACCATGTCCATGAGAGCATGTTTGATTGAATACTAAATGCATCATGTGAAAAAACACGATCAAACAATTTGGTGCAGTATACTAAGTCAGATTGAACTATACTTTCTAATGTTGAATCAGCGACATAAATTGGACAAGATTTCATATCTTGTGGTCTATCGTTCATTTGGTAGTTTCTGAGTTGCAATACTGAAGAACAGTTGAAAAAACTAATGTTGTAAGGTTGAGGAAATTGGGGGACATGAGACTTATTAAAAGGGAAAACTGATGAAAAGTTGTGGTCAAGTACGAGCTGTGGTAGACAGTTTCAGGATCAGATAGATATACCCAATGGTATCTATAATCAATGTCAGTGATGATGAGTTTCAAAGGGGCAGGATGAGTAGGAAATTCAAGAATCTTCATGTTATGTGTACAGTTGAGCTTGAAGGGACATTGAATGGGTGCATCATCCAAACATATTCCAAGTCTCATTAGCAACAACAGCAGCAGTGCGAGTATTGTCATAAGTGACATGTTAAAAGAAAATCTTGCTTAGAAATTTTGCATAATTTCACACATAGCAATATAGAACAGCAAAATATTATGCATTTAAAATAGAAAATAATTATGCTATAAAAAATGTTATAGATTAGGAACCATTCAAAGTCCCAAGACTATATTTAATAGTAATACTACATCACAACGTCATTTAAGGAAAACAAATTCTTAATAATTGAGGTATATGCTGTAGAAGTCAAGAACGATGGCTCAATGACTTTGACACAGAAAGTTACAGTTTTGTCCTTACAACTAGTGTGTTCATTCATAATGAGTTTTGTTAGAATAATAATATAAGTGTCCATAAGTGGGAACATAGTCCACTCATTTATCACTTTAAGATTTTAGGTTGGTGAATAAGTGATGTATCTTTTACAAAAGTGCATAATCCTGAACTCTGTATAATACTCCTAGTAATTCCTCAATAAGGTTGAGGCATTGAATGACTGTTTTGTCCTTCTAGTTAGACTTTGATTTATATCAATACTCCCCGTAAGTACCCCCAACAAGTTTGACGCATTGAATGACTATTTTGTCCTTCTAGTTAGTCTTTGATAATGGTGTGTGTTTTCATTCCAGCATAACCAGTCATGAACAAACAGATGGAGTCATTTTCATGCTTCCTCCAAATATTGATGCTAGTTGTTGTGATACCATTGCATAATCATCATCAAACATGTGACGCAACAAACACTAATAACCAAACACACTGTCCACCTTCTTCCTGTGGAAAACTCAGCAACATAAAGCATCCATTCCGACTAAAAGATGATCCAAAAATCTGTGGTGATACAAGATACGAGTTTTCGCGAAAACAACATGACAGTGTTAGATCTATTTTCAGGTAAATACTATGTGAAATCAATAGACTACAAATACTACACAATCAGAGTAGTTGACCCTGGAATTGTTGAAGGTGATTGCTCCACCATTCCCGGTATTTCTTAACCGCAGCCAATTTCACAAGCTCTTACAATCTTGACTACCACGGTGATCCATACGAAGTTGGTGGTCAATCTTATTTTGGGCATGTAGTATACTTGAACTGTAGCAAGCCAGTGAAGAACGATCCTATTTATGTGGATACATCTTCCTGTGTCAAATGGCATTCTAAATCCAAACATCATGTTTATGCTGTCGTTGGCGACATCAACACCGGGAGATTAAATGTTGGCTGTGACGTGAAACTTGTTGCTACTTCATCAGCTACGGGTTTTAAGTGGTATTTCCAGGATGTTACAACAAGCCCTCAACCATATTTTTCATACGCGGAAATTCATGGAATGCTAAGCTATGGATTTGATCTTTCATGGATTGGACGTGCTTGTGAGGACTCTTGTGACAGTAACCAACAAAACTGCAGACTTAAAGAAGCCAGTGGAGGTCTTGAATGTGAATATGATTATTGCACGACTCCATTGGGAAGTAGCATCAAATGTGGTAAGTAGGACTTCACTAATCTTTTTTTTATTGCCTTATTTAAATTAAACATTTATGCTCTAAAAAACATGTTAATAAATTTATGCCATCTATTCATCTTCACTTCATAACTATACCCCGCCTTTTAAGGCTAATTAAGGTTAAGACAGGGGCGACAATTTTGGGCCATGATTCTCCCCGTGTTCCTTCTTTGTAACTTACACTTTCCTCATAGCATGCCATACACTCTTCCTTCAAAGTAAAAATAACAATTATATATTGTTTTTTGATCTTTCATGATACCGGTCCTCCGTTAAGAAGAAAAACATACTCAAATGTGGATTATACGCCCTTACTACTACTTGGTAGTCCATTTTTATACTTTTTTTTTTTTTTTTTTTAAAGACACCCAATAAAAAACCATTAATGACTCTCGCATCAAGCTTCTTTTTTTTTGTTAATTATATGTCCATACTTTAGTTCAGGACGGACCCATAGCCCAACGAGTCCAGGCGCAATCCCTGTTTTTTTTGTATTTCTCCTAATTTAATAGCTAACTTTTAGATAAAATCAAGAGCACAATTAGTAAAAATATGGGGAAAATTAATAAATATAAGGGCAAAATTATATAATATGTCGTATGTAATTTGCAGTTTAAATTTTTGCCCAAATTACCTAAAATTTCTAGCTCCGCCACTACTTCAGTTTGGTAGCCCCAAACATAAAGAAGCCTTGTACTAGGTTTTCTTCCTCTCCAAATCTCATAAAAGTCTTATGAATGGTCTAGCAAGTAATCCTATTAAAAAAAATGCACACCAGTTCTTAATGGATATGTCCACAATAATAATGACACAATACTATAATTTAACATTGACCTAATTATATTCATAAGAGTATGATCCTTTTCACCACACCTTTTATTTTGGAGTGCTAAGCATAGTAAAATTTTGAACATTTTCTATGACTTTAGAGGAAATTTGCAAATGAACCTTGTTGAAATTCAAATGCGGGTGATTAAGTCTGACGTTAACTAGAAATGGAGAAAATGTTGGATATATATGACAGATGACCCATATATCAGATGCATTAAGAGTTTGGGTGGATATGTGGTGTTAAAGTTTTTTGGATCCCAAACTTTTAGCCATTGACATGTTTGGATCTCCTCGGACACCCCCAACAAGTGATATGGGAGCCTACTTAGACTTGGTGGAGAGGAAGTGAGATCCTAGTATGAATCAAAGCTAGTGATGTGGGTGACTCACATTGCTGAGATATATTTTTAGGTGTTAAGGCTCTTGGATCCTAAAAAATTAATCCAATGACACTTGCAGCGCTCGCTAGACTCCCTAACAAGTAGTATTAGAGTCATGGTTAAACTCAGTGGTAGAGCAGGGGTAGCTCCTAGTGTTGATAAAGCCTAGTGATGTGAGTGACGAATAATGATGTAATTTTATGATTGAATAAAGTGTAAAATGTTATATACTTAATACATAGACTTTTCTTTATCGAGAACTAGTAGAAGGCTCATGCTCACATCGTAAGTTTATTCATATTTTAGATCATTCAATAAAATAAGTTGTTGGTGATATATAATTATTATTATTATAAAATCACTAATAACTGAAAATATTTAAAAATAAATATGTAGTAAATCATCAACATGATAAATTCAGTATGTCTTATAACTATAAATATTTACAAATATCACTAATAACAATAAATATTTATAAATATTTTGTTGGATAAAATAAAAAGTATTGTAGTGACAGTGATATGTGAAAATTGTGAGGTTCAATGATAAAATTCACATAAATTAGTAAATAAGTAGTTTTGATGATAAAATTCACAGGAGTTGGAAAAGAAAAATGCACCAGTCTATGAATAATGATAAACTTCAAATTTTCATCACTTTTAGTACTTGATTCTTTAGCACTCTATGTCATCTCTTCAACTTGACGCCACAACGATTCTATCACACCCATCATCTCCTTGTTAACTTGTAAAAACAAAAATAATTTAATTAAGAACCGCTTTTTACAATGTAGGAGAGAAAAAAAACATAACATTATGATTGAACAAAGTGTAAACTGTTATATACATCATATATATAGACTTTTCTTTATTGATGTGCGATATTGGATCGAACTCTATTGAAACGAAGGATAGCTTATAGTTCGACAAAGTTTAGCATGTCGTCAAAGATTGCTCACCTGTTACTGGCGAAGACTTATATACTGTAGTCGAAGTGTGTTCTAGTATGTGGGTGTCGAAATACTATGATTGTTAGTAATTTGAAATTGAGCTTATTTGTTATGTCCAATTGTTTAAGTTAGCTTGTACCTTAAGTTAGCTTGTAATAAGTATTTGAGAAAAAGCTCGTTAATTTAGTATGTTAGATTTATTATAAATAGCATACTAGTCTCTCATCATTGCAAACTGCAAATCCTAATTTAGGGTGAGAGGGTTATTTGTTATTCTTGTATAGTTGTAATCTTGTTTTAAAGATAAAGGAAAGAATAGTAGTTAATAATCAATCCTTGTGTTCATCATGTTCCTCATATTTTCTACCCTAATTGTTTCTTGATCAAAAAGGAAACAAGTCTATACTTTGTTTCTACGACATCTGATTCTCAACAAATTGGTGAGGTGAGCATGGATAAGATGCCTTCAACAAAGTATGAGATTGAAAAGTTCACCGGAGTGAACGATTTAGATTTGTGGCACTTGAAGATGAAAGTCCTACTGGTTCAACAGAGTCATTTGGAAGCATTGAAAGGAGATGCAGCCAAGAACGTTGCATTAACTGCAGTTGAGAAGAAGACGATGATAGAGAAAGCCCACAACACAACATTGTTGAGCCTTGGTGATAAGGTTCTTTGTCAAGTATCAAAGGACACGACGACGGTAGGGTTATGAGTGAATATTGAAAGTTTGTACATGAATAAATCGTTGGTAAATCGACTCTACCTGAAGTAATCTTTGTATTCATTCAAGATGATTAAAGACAAAGTGTTAACTAAGCAGTTGGATAAGTTTAACAAGCTGATTCTTGATCTTAAAAATAATGATGTGAAGATCGATGATGAAGATCAAGCGATGTTGCTGTTGTGCTCTTTGCCCAGAACACATGCTCACTTCAAAGAAACTCTCTTGTATGGAAGGGATTCCTTGACCTTTGAAGAAGTTCAATCAGCCTTGTATTCGAAGGACTTGAACGAACGAAAGGAGCATAAACCTTGACGGTTAGTGAAGGTTTGCCGTTAAAGAAAAATTCTTGCGAAAGGATGGTAAGTTCGGCAAGAAGAAAAGTAAAGGTCAATTGAAGTCTTATATTGGCAAAGCATGTGATATTCGATGCTATCACTGTAAGAAGGAAGCTCATACAAGAAAAGTATGCCTTGAACGCCTGAAAGATTATGGAGGTAATGATAATGGCAATATATCAATTGATCAAGATGGTTTTGACTCATTTGATGTTCTTGTGGTTTCGAGCAGCAACCCGTCAAAGGAGTGGATTATGGATTCTAGATGCACTTGGTACATGACTCCAAACAAAGACTTGTTAGAGGAATTATGTGAACAAGATGGTGGATCTGTATTGCTGGGAAATGATCGCGACTTTATCATCTATTAATCGGGAGACTGCAAGTGCACAGTCCTATCGCGTAGTTTTAAAAGATATCGAACCCACAGAGACTATAAATCGATCTATTGTTATCCTAAGTTATTGTATATAGCTAAGGCGAATAATTCTTTTAGATAATGGTTTAAGAAAAATATAAATTAAACGGATATTGGTACGTAATATAGTGAACCTAAGCGGATTAAATTGAACCTAAGCGTATAAAGATGGTTAACTTAATTGTTCTGTAGAGATTATCAGTTTAAAAACCCTCAACTCACACTTTCGTGGTCTTATCTCGGATTATATTCCTAAAGTCCTATGCCTGCTCTCGCTAGCCCATAAGTGTTTAGAAAATACTCTTTGAAAACTTAATAGAATCTAATTGCTTTAAAGCGCCTCATCGATTTAAATCGAATGCCCGACTTTAGCTATCCTTAAAACCTCACACTTTCGTGGTCTCGATCCTAACCTATTCTACTTTTCTTACTGTAACAAAAGATTGATTTTAATTATAAAAAGTCATAACGTAAATTAAGTTAATTAATGTTTTAGCCCGGAACAAATTAATTCCGCTTATCGCTATTACATACCGATACCTACACTTTAGCGGACATATTTATTAATTCGTATATGCATAAATAATAAGGTTCAATATATTTAAACATCTCCATAATCAAATAAATAAATATCGGTGACGATTTTAAATAAAATAAAATAATTATATTAAAAACCGAAAATAAGAATCGAATAATCTTGTTCTTGAAATAAACGAACATTCCACCACAAGTCGGCCGGATCCGCTTTGAGACTTCTCGAATTGAAAGAAAAATACGACAAGGAATAAAGCACTAGATCTAACGTAAGGTTAGATCGTTGAAAATACACAACAATTTCCTGTAGAAATTGTCGTGAGAAAATTATAACAACTTAGAACTAAAAGAAAATCGAAACGGAAATGAAAACAAATAAAATAATATTACAAACCGAAAAGAAAATAAAATTGCGAATAAAGAAAGAACGATTGTTCGATAAGAATGCCGACCCTTCTTCGAAACTTGAACTTGTATTTATAGCCTCTTTCGTAACTCCGTATCCTCATCTCGTATCCAATCTCGTATGAACATGTGATCGTGGGAACATGGAACCAGACTAAATGGGAGACGGACGTCTCATCTTGAAGAGAGGAAGTGTGAGACGTGGGTATCACATCATGAAGGGATTAGGAGACGTGGCTCTCCAAGAATGGAGATGGTGGGCCCCTGAATGGGAGGCGGGCGCCTCCTTGCTGAGTGGGAGTGAGAGCCGCTCACATGACGTGGCAAGTGGTGGAGGCGTGCGCCTCAAGGCTCAAGGAGACGTGGACTTCACTTCTAGGTCTGGCTTTGCTGGGCTTAGTCTTTTGGCTTTGTATAATTATTTCCTTCTTCTTAACTCCTTCTTTTTGCTATATCACCCCTTGCTTCATTTCTTTGGCTTTTTAATCCGATTTTTCCTCAATTTTATTTCTTTGCTCAATTGATCTTTATCTAATACAAATACCTGAAACATTAAAAATACCAACGTAATACAGAAATAAAACAGAATAATTAAATAAAAATAGTAACATTATCTATGAAAATTAAGTCAAATATGTTATATAAATTCGTTTTATCAAGAAACCACAAAGCTTGGATGATTGCAGGTATTGGATCTGTGAGATTCAAACTCCATGATGAGTCAATAAGGTTATTGACTGAAGTCAGGTATGTACCTGATTTTAAGAGAAATTTGATTTCTCTTGGTGAATTTGACAAGAAAGGATACGTTTTCAAAGGAAAGAAAAGTATCCTAAGAATCATGAACGGGTCGAAGGAAGTCTTGAGTGGCGTGAAGAAACAAGACTTCTATACCCTTGAGGCTGAAGTTGTAAGTGGTTCGACGAGTGTTGCATCCATGAAATCTTTGTCAAAGACAGAAATTTGGCACATGAGGTTGGGGCATGTCAGTGAAAGGGGTTTGGTAGAATTAAGGAAACAAAATTTGCTTCGTGGAGACTAAGTCGAAAAGCTGAAATATTGTGAACCACGTGTACTTGGGAAATCTTGTAGAGTGAAGTTCAACAAAGGAAAACAAAGAACACATGGATCCCTTGATTACATCTATGATGATCTTTGGGGGCCTGCAAGGTGTCCACCATATTCAGGAGCAAGGTATTTTATATTTATAGTAGATGATTATTCCATAAAGGTATGGGTATTCATCCCAAGATTAAGGATGAAACTTTGAGAATTTCAAAAGTTGGAAGACTCGTGGAAAATTAGTCCAAAGTAAAGGTCAAGAGGTTTAGAACCTAAAATAGCCTTGAATTTTGCAATGAGGCATTCAATATATTTTATGTTGCCTCGGTATTGCAAGGAACAAAACTAATTTAGGTACTCCACAACAAAATGGTTTGGCTGAAAGGTTTACTCAAACTATTTTGGAGAGAGTTAGATGCATGTTGAGAAGTGTTGGGTTAAAGAAGGTGTTTTGAATGACCGGTTCGACAGTACATATCGGATAAATAGATATCCTTTGATAATGTTGGATATGAAGACACCAAGAAGTTTGGTCGGCACGTCCACCAGATCTCGACAAACTGAGAGTATTTAGCGACATAGCCTATGCTCACATTAGGCAAGACAAGGTTGAACCTAGAACTCTGAAATGCATGTTTATGGGATTCCCTAAAGAAGTCAAAGCTTATAGGCTATGGTGCCTAAAGCTAGGTCACAAGAGATGTATCACTAGTTGAGATATAGTTTTCAATGAAGTGAAATGGATTTCAAGAAACGATGATGTTGATCGTGCGTAAATATCCGACGAAGAGTTGGAACAGGAGAAATTCTTGTTAAGGTGGAGCATGTTGATGTCAAGTGCACTTGATGAAGTCTAACATGAAGCGTAATATGTTGAGGAAGTTGAGGAAATCATCAATGACTACCTATTGGCAAGAGATAGGCTCAAGAGTCATTAAACCACCTCAAAGACTTAGGTATGCAAATCTTATAGCTTATGTCTTAATCTATGTAAGTGAGGTTCTAGACGAAGAACCAAGAGACCATAAGGAAGTTATGAGGTCGAAATAAGATTGAAGGATGAAGGCTGTGGATGATGAGATGAAATATCTTCATGATAACAACACTTGGGAATTGATCAAGAAACCTACTGAAGCAAGGTTAGTCAGCTGTAAATAAATTTTCAAAGTTAAGGAAGGAATCGAAGGAGTGGCGTCGAAAAGATACAAGGCAAGGTTGGTTGCAAGGGTTTCACTCGTAGAAGGTGTAGACTTCAATGATGTGTTTTCTCCTTGTGAAGCATAGGTCCATTCGAATGTTGCTTGGCATGGTGGCGTAGTTCGATCTTGAAATGGAACAAATGGATGTGAAAGTTGCATTCTTTTATGGTGATCTAGATGAAACAATCTTGATGAGGCAACCTGAAGGATATGTCGAAAAAGGGAGGGAAGATTATGTGTGCAAGCTAAAAAGATCTTTATATCGGTTGAAAAAATCTCCTCGATAGTGGAATAGGAGATTCGACAAGTTCATGTCACACATATGTTTCATTAGAAGTCTTCGATCATCGCGCTTACTTGATTTCGACCTGTAATTCATTTGTTATTTTGTAGCTTTATGTTGATGATATTCTCATAGCAAGTAACAATGTCGAAGACGTAATGAGGGTGAAGGTTGGACTCAATAAGGATTTCGAAATGAAGGATCTGGGATCTGCTACCAAGATTCTTGGGATTGACATTCAAAGAGATAGAATGTAGACAAAATTATGCCTATCTCAAGAGGCATGCCTACGGAAGGTTCTCAAAAGGTTTGGTATGTAATTCAAATCTGTTGTGACTCTAATAAAACCTCAATTCAATATAGATCAATGTCCTAGTACTTATATCAAAAGAGCTTATATGAATAACATCACATATGCTAACTTAGTTGGTTCTTTGATGTATGTTATGCTTTGTGCTAGACCCGACATAGCATATGCAATAAGTCTTGTAAGTAGGTACATGGAGAATCCTGGAAAGGCTCATTGGCAAGTATTTAAGTGGATTCTAAGGTACATAAATAGGTCTCTGAACAAAGTCTTAATTTATGGTGGAGCCTTGGGTGAAGATAGTAAAGTAGTAATCGAAGGTTATGTTGACTCTGATTTTGCAAGTTGTATGGATTCTAGAAAATCAATTTCTGGATATGCTTTCACTATGTTTGGTACAATAATTAGTTGGAAAGCAACACTTCATAAAGTTGTCACATTATCAACCACCGCGAATATATTGCTTTAATCAAGTTGTGAAATAAGCATTGTGGATTGAAGGTTTTGCTAAGGAACCGAATTTCAAAGGCAAGTTATCATAAATGTGATAATCAAAGTGCAATACATATGTAGAAGAATTAAGCTTATCATGAGCAAACCAAGCACATTGATGTGAGGTTTCATTTCATCGAGGGGCGAGCATGGAGAAGTCCAAGTCGATGTTTTCGACGATCACAATGTTCTCGATATGATCACCAAGACATTGCAAAATTACAAGTTTTTCCACTGTATGTAGTTGATAAAGATGCAAGAAGAAAGCTAGTTCATTTTTTGATAATAGAGTTTGTTCCAAGGTGGAGATTTGTGAGATATTGGATCGAACTCTATTGGGTCGAAGGGTAGCTCCTGGTTTGACAGAGTTTAGCATGTCATCGAAGATTGCTCAGCTGCTACTGTCGAAGACTTACATACTGTAGTCGAAGTGAGTTCTAGTATGTGAGTGTCGAAATGCTAGGGCTGTTAGTATTTCAAAATTTGGCCTATTTGTTATGTCCAATTGTTTAAGTTTGCTTGTACCCTAAGTTAGCTTGTAATGGTTATTTATGAAAAATCCCATTAGTTTAGTATGTTAGTTTTATTATAAATAACATACTAGTGTTTCATCATTGCATACTGCAAATCCTAATTTAGGGTGATACGGATATTTGTTATTCTTGTATACTTGTAATCTTGTTTTAAAGATAAAGGAAATAATAACAAATACTAAACAATCCTTGTGTTCACTGTGTTTCTTAGATTTTGTACCCTAATTGTTTCTTGATCATAAAGAAACAAGTTTATACTTTGTTTCTATAGCATCTGATTCTTAACAAATGAGAATTAGTTCATACATAAATTATATGATTGAAAAACTTGTAAGAGTTCTGCATACTTCATAGATAATTTTTTTGGAGAGAATTAATTCATAGATATCAAACTAACAATAATTTATAAATTTTATTATTCGAAAAAATTCAGAAGCCACAAAACAATTTGTTGAGGCAAACAATGCCACAAAATTTGTTGTTATATCATAAAAAAATTAGAACTAACTTGTTTTTTCTTGTTTTCTTTTTTATAGAACAATTGTCAAAGTTACGCATCAAGATAGAAGGTAAGAAATTCTAAAATAATCTTTGCTTAGCATTATATATTTTTTAAGAATAAACATTTGTGTTAGTAACAAACGATACCAATAATGATGTAATTTTGTAAGAAAGAGAGCTTTTGATAAACCAAGAAGTGATTCAATGAACAAAGGGTAGAGAAGGAGAAGAAGAATAAGAAAAATAGGATTGGTTAAAACCATTATTCTTTACTTTCTCATTAGGGTTAATGATTATAAGTGTTATAGAATAAAAATCAACCTCAACGCCTCTCAACAATTCGAGATCAGCTATTTATAGACTACTAGCTATGTATGTTATGTATGATGATAACACACATGCATACATGACATACATATCTAAATTGGAAACTAAGCTAAGTTAAACAACAAACTAACTTATACAATTGCATGCTAGAACAAGCTTTGACTATAACACATACATCCTCGACTACTACATGCTAGAACAGACTTCGACTACAACACATTACTCAGTCAAACCATAAAATCACCCTTGTAATTTTTGGAGTTTGATTCAAATACCATAAATCTTCACCTTGGAAAAAAATATATAACATGAAGGGAACAAACTAGCTTTCATCATCAGCTTTATCATCTACGTATAGTGGAAACACATACTACTAGGCAATGACTTGGTGATCATATTTGTAACATTGTGATTAGTCGAAACCTTCATCAATTTGACTTCTCCATTTTCAATTTTCTCCCTGAAGAAATGCGGCCTAGCATCAATGTTCTTGTTTCTCTCATGATAGGTTGAATTCTTCGCATGTGTATGACCCTTTGACTATCACATTTAATAGTGATATCTTGACCTTGAAGTTTCAGTTCTATAGGAAACACATCAAGCCACATCGATTATTTAAAAACTTCAGTGAGGGAAATATACTCAACTTCAGTGGTTGATAAGGCTACAACCTTCTAAAGTGTTGTTTTCCAATTGATTATTGTACCAAACATTGTGAAAACATATCCACAAAGATATTTCCTGGTATCCATACATCACTCATAGTCAGAGTCAACAAATCAGGACCCTACTCAGGGATCCTTTTATGTATCTTAGCATCCACTCTAGAGCTTTCCAACATTCCTTCCCAAGACAGGCCATATACAAGTTTACAAGGCTCACTCTGTAAGCTATGTCTGGCCTCATATAGATGATAACATACATCAAAGAATCTACTATACTAGCATAAGGAATGTTATTCATATAGTCTCTTTGAGTTTCAGTACTCAAACTTTGAATCGTACTCACCTTGAATTGAGGATTTGTTGGTGTTACGACCTTTGAATTCGACATATTTGTCGAGAATCTTCCTTATATATGTATCTTGAGATAAGCATAATTTTGACTGCTTTTTATCTCTCTAGATGCCAATCCCTAGAATCCCAGTGGCCACTCCTAGATCCTTGATTTTGAACTTTTCACTTAGTTCAATCTTCGCCTTTATTACATCCTCAACATTGTAGCTTGCTTTGAGAATATCATCCATCTAAAGCAACAAAATAACGAGTGAACTTACAAGTAGAAATATTGAGTAAACACCATGATCAAACTAGCATCTAGTGAAACCTATGTGTGCCATCAAATCTCATATTCCATTTTCAGGGAGACTGTTTCAGGTCATAGAAATATCTATTCATCTTGCACATATAATCTTCCTTTCCCTTTTCTGCATACTTATTTGGTTGCTTCATCAAAATTGTTTCATCTAGATCACTATACAAGAAGGCAGTCTTCACATCCATTTGTTCAAGTTCTAAGTCGAACTTCCCCACCAGGGCTAACAACATTCAAATGAATCTATGATTTACAAGAGGTGAGAACACATCATTGAAGTCGACTCCTTCTTTCTGAGTGAACCCCCTAGCAACCAAGTTTTCCTTAAATCTCTTTGACATCACTCATTCGATTCATTCCTTAAACTTGAAAATCCACTTACAGCTGACTAACATGGCTCCTGAAAATCCACTTACAGGTGACTAACATGGCTCCTACAGGTTTCTCGATCAGCTCCCAAGTGTTATTATCATGAAGATGTTTCATCTCATCATCCATGGCTTTCATCCATTAAGTTTTGTTTCAACTCCTCACAAATTTCTTGTAGTCTCTAGGTTCACAATCAAGCACCTAACTATACGAGATTAAAGAAAATGCTAGAAAATTTGCATAATCAAGTCTTTGAGGTGACTTGATGACACTTATCGGCCTGTCTCTTGCTAGTAGTTAGTCATCAATAATTTCCTCAGTTTATTCAACATTATATGCTTCTTTCTCGAATTCATTTGGTTTATTAAATTCAGCATCAATATGATCCACCTCAAGTGGAATCTCTTCCTATTCCAACACTTCTTCAAAGATCTCTACATTTTGACCAGCATCATCAGTTTCATTAAATGTCATTTCAGCTTCAATGAAAACTACATCACGACTTGTAATATGTAACACCCCTTCTAAATTACCCCGCAAATTAGCAATTAAATCAGAGTTAACATAAAATGAAAGGGCATTATAATTTATTTAAAACAGAAAAATATCATCAACATGTCATGCTTCACTGAGGACTTTATTAAATATAATTCAAAATCCAATAATATGTTCTACACAGTGGAAAATAACATAAAATCCGAAATAAATTCAACTTATAATTCATAAATATTCCAACATAAACAAAAAGAAAACAAAGTTCCAATTCTAATTCCAAAACAATCGTTTCCCGTTGTTACAACTACGAGCATGACACGACACGCGGACTATCTAAATAGCACACCAAAAGCCATCCTCACTAGCTCTAAGCGGCTAACACTTCAATCGAAATCATCAAAGTAAGGGTGAGATTTCATCAACAATTAAAATGCATTATACGTTTCTAAAACAAAAACAATCAATACATTATTTCACCCTCATTAGCATAATCGATTACAACACAAATACAATTCACAGTTCATTATCCATATAACAACAATCAATGAAAATATAACACCGAAACCATCCTAACATGTTATAATTCCATATGCAATGCAGACTTTGCATGTGGTACTAAACGTGAACTCAATTCACCCTATTCCATTTACACTGAAAAGCGTTAATCAATGATTCGTCCATACACCACTAGGACACGAATCTAGCCTCACCACCACTAAACCACTGGGTACGGGTATTGGCTATGTAGGTCCAATTCCATACAATGGGAATTAACCACCACCAGAATGCATATGCATGCACAACAAAAGCACGCAACATTCAAATAAGGAATATGATATCACCACATCATTCCATACCATCCAACACCAACAAACAGTACATGATAACAACATATACAATGTCAATCACAACACATGATATTAACATCTATCAAGTATTTACAACATTAACGACAAACAATCAAGAATAACAACGAATCCCTTATACGGAAAGTCATA
This sequence comes from Vicia sativa, assembly GCA_021764765.1. Taxonomy (NCBI): domain Eukaryota; kingdom Viridiplantae; phylum Streptophyta; class Magnoliopsida; order Fabales; family Fabaceae; genus Vicia; species Vicia sativa. The sequence goes on along the minus strand of CM038795.1, from coordinate 224,515,774 downwards.
TTAACCCAACAAGATTCAATTACTAGGTGTTAAGAATGTTTTTACAGGAAATTACATGCTTCCAGCTTTCCAACGGTACCAACTACGACTAAATCGGAGTTACGGTCGCAAAGATATGACCAAAACAGTTTTTCAAATGTTATGTTCTGTTTTCAAGCAGTATGAGTCGATCCAAAACTCCATGTGTCGACTCATACATGGCTTGTGTCAACCCAAGAAACGCATGTGTCGACCCATACACAAATAATTTTTCTATTTTTAAAAGTTTCTTCAGTATGAGTCGATCCATAATCCTCTTGTGTCGATACAAGACTCCCTTGTGTCGATACAAGACTCCCTTGTGTCGATACATAGCATCCTTGTGTCGATGCAAAACTTCAAAATTCTCCACATGAGTCGACGCAAGACTCTATGCATCGATACAAGTCTTTCTCGTGCCTCTGGTTTTCAAATGTTTTGCTACTTGTATCGATACATAACAGCATGTGTTGATCCATACTGCGTTTTTTCACCAAAAACCAGTTCTGTTCCCACTGTTTGCAATCCCAACCAACCAGAAACCTTCCCACATACAAGGTACATCATATGCAGTAAAAATTATGGATTCTTACATCCAATTAACAGTAGAATTACATCCCTAATCAATCTACAAGATAACTCCACACATAGTAACAATCATCACGTATTTTGATTGGGGTTTTTACGTCGGATCATACTTTTAGGGCATAATCTAGAAAATCCTAATTCGAGATTCCTAATGTATTATTCCATCCTATTGATTATCAAAACCTATAAGGCATATTAACCAGACAAAATCACCTATTACCTTGAGATGATTCTTGAATTCCGCCTTGGCTTTTTCTCCTTCTCTCTTCTCCAATGTACGAGAATGAAAACCTCCAATCTTCTTTTCTTTTCCCTATTCCTTTATTTATTCCTTTTATTATTCCAATTTATAAAAATAAAATAATTAGAGTGATTTACTCCTCACACCCACCAATTCGACCTCACACCCCAACACTTCCATCTATTTATTAATTAATTAAATCCAATAATCCAAAATACTAATAATTAAACTTTTAATTAAATTAATAATTAAAATTCTAATTATTTAATAATTAAATTATTTGGGGTGTCACAACTCTCACCCACAAAGAGTTTTCATCCTCGAAAACATACCTTAGACGAAAAGTTCGGGATACGAGTCTTTCATCTGGCTCTCTAGCTCCCAAGTAACATTTCCACCTGCTGGTCCTTCCCAAGCTAATTTCACCAGAGCTATCTCTTTACCTCACAACTGTTTCAACTTCGATCCTCAATTCTCGAGCAATGCTTCAACAATGATTATCTCGACCAGATATCATCTACGAATCTCATGAGACGGATCAATGTACTTCCTCAACTGAGATACATGGAATACATCATGCAAATTCGCAAATGACGACGGTAAAGCAATCTGATAAGCAACTTTTCCAACTTTCTTCGTAATCTAAAACGGACCAATAAAATACGGAGTTAACTTCTTTGACTTCAAGGCTCGACCTATACCAGTCATCGGAGTAACTCGCATAAATACATGATCTCCTTCACTAAACTCGAGATCCTTCCTTCTCTTATCATGATAATTCTTCTGACGACTCTGAGAAGCTCTCATCTTCTCCCGAACCATCTTAATCTTTTTTGAAGTTTGTTGGACAATCTCCGGTCCAATCACAGCACTTTCTCCAGATTCGTACCAACACAACGGTGTCTGACACCTCCTACCATACAATGCCTCAAACGGAGCCATATCAATGCTCGAACGAAAACTATTGTTGTAGGTAAAATCAATCAATGGTAAGTAACTATCCTAAGTTCCACATTTCTCCAACACACAAGCTCGCAACAAATCCTCTAACGACTGAATCGTTCTCTCTGTCTGACCATCTGTCTGCGGATGATAAGCGGAACTCAACCGCAACTTAGTACCCAAAGCTTCTTGCAATCATGTCTAAAACTTTGACGTAAACCTCGGATCTCTATCCGACACAATACTAGAAGGAATGCCGTGCAAACTTACGATCTTCTCAACATACAACTCTGCCAACCTCTCCATAGGATAATCCATTCTTATCGGAATAAAGTGAGCAGACTTCGTCAACCGATCAACAATAACCCAAATAGAATCAAAATTCTTTGTTGTCCTCGGTAGACCAGATACAAAATCCATAGAAATTCCATCCCATTTCTAATCCGGAACAAACAACGGTTCCATCAACCCCGACGGTTTCTGAATTCCAATCTTTGACTTCTGACAAATCAGACAAGCATAGACAAACTCAGCCATTTCCTTCTTCATTCCAGGCCACCAAAACAACTTCTTCAAATCATGATACATCTTAGTAGCACCAGGATGGATACTCAATCCACTACGATGTCCTTCTTCCAAAATACTCTTCCTAATCTCTGCAATATCCGAAACACACACTCTATCACCAAATCTCATAACTCCATTCTCGTCAATTTGGAATTCACCTCCTTGACCTTGGTTGATCAATGTCAATTTATCAACTAAACCAACATCAGATTTCTGCCCAGTCCGAATCTCATCAAGAATACCACTAGTCAACTTCAACATTCCCAATTTAACACTACCATAAGTAGTCTCACATACCAAACTCAAGTCTCTGAATTGCTCAACTAAATCTAATTCACGCACCATCAGCATAGACATATGCAACGACTTCCTACTTAATGCATTTGCAACAACGTTTGCCTTACTAGGATGGTAATTCAAACAAAAATCATAATCTTTGATAAATTCTAACCACCTTCTCTGCCTCATGTTTAGCTCTTTCTGATCGTAGAGATACTTCAGACTCTTATGATCGCTGGATACCTCAAATCGAGATCCATACAAATAATGCCTCCACAATTTCAAAACAAACACTACAGCTGCCAACTCCAGATCATGATTCGGATAATTCCTTTCATGAACCTTCAATTGTCTTGAAGCATAAGCTACTACCTGCTTATCTTGCATCAAAACACCACCTAACCCCATCAACGAAGCATCACAGTACACAACAAAAGATTCCGCCGGATTTGGCAAAATCAGAATCGGAGCACTAGTCAACCTCTTCTTCAACTTTTGGAATCCTTTCTCACATTCAGAATCCCAAACAAACACTTGACCCTTTCTTGTCAACTTAGTCAACGGCAAAGCTAACTTCGAAAATCCTTCAATGAACTTTCTATAATAACCTGCAAGACCAAGAAAACTACGGATTTCAGAAGCATCCTTCGGCGCTTCCCACTGAGATACCGTTTCTACCTTCGTAGGATCAACAACAATGCCATTCTTGGAAATCAAATGACCAAGAAATCTTACTTCACTCAACCAGAATTCACACTTGGATAAATTTGCGTAGAGCTTCTTCTCTTTCAACAATTCCAACACAACTCTAAAATGTTCTGCATGCTCTTCATCATTCTTCGAGTAAATCAGGATGTCATCAATAAAGACTACCATAAACTTGCCAAGATACGGATGAAATATCCTATTCATATACTCTATGAAAACACCAGGTGCATTAGTAACTCCAAACGGCATAACAGAATACTCATAATGTCCACAACTCGTTCTGAATGCAGTTTTCTGAATATCTCCCGTCTTCACACGAATCTGATGATACCCAGACCTCAAATCAATTTTACTGAACGCACAAGCCCCAACCAGTTGATCCATTAAATCATCAATCCTCGGCAATGGATACTGATTCTTGATTGTAACTTTGTTCAACTGCCTGTAATCAACACACAGTCTCATTGAACCTTTTTTCTTCTTAACTAACAACACAGGAGCACCCCACGGCGGAACACTCGGACGGATAAACTTTTTCTCAAGTAAATCCTCCAATTGCTTCTTCAACTCGCATAATTCAGATGTCGATACGATAAGGCACCATTGATACGGACTAGTTCCGTGAATCAAATCTATAGTAAATTCCACTTCTCTCTGTGGCATTCACTAACATCTTCCAAAGCACATCCGAAATTCATTCACCACAAGCAATTCATTACTCTTAGCTTTCAAGAATACAACACAAACACCGTCGCACCATCATTAACAGTTGCGCAACCCTGATCATCCATCTTAATTCATTGTCCTTATTAGAGTCTTCATTAACTCATATGGTTCACAAGCTTCTACCAAACTTCATTCATATTCATCATTTTATGCCCCATTTAGATAACAAGACAATTGTATACCATCCAATACAATTCCGTCTACTATCAACAAGAGATTAAGAGTGATCAAGTCCTCAATTTGTCAATAGACATCCGATAATCATACTGGAGTATAAAACATCATTACCAACACTTTCTGTTCTTAGAATCGTACTCACATTTTTGTACTTCCAACTTTGACTCACGGTCCAAACGATTCCAACAACTCTAACCACTCTTGCACTGTCTTCTCAAGCAGAACCTCGTACCAATGAATTTCAATCGGAACATATCCGGGAAGCATCTCTTCTCCCCCACTTAGTTTCACACTACTCCTGCAATAATCACTTAGAAAGCAATAAGTACGACAGTGTTGTACGCACTTGTCGCGTACAAAGGGATAATGACATAAAGACACTGATCACAATGACCGACTATGCTATGATCCCACTATTGCAACACCCCTTCTAAATTACCCTGCGAATTAGCAATTAAATCAGAGTTAACATAAAACGAAAGGGCATTACAATTTATTTAAAATAGAAAATCTCATCAACATGCCATGCTTCACTGAGGGCTTTATTAAATATAGTTCAAAATCCAATAATATGTTCTACGCAGCGGAAAATAACATAAAATCCGAAATAAATTCAACTTATAATTCATAAATATTCCAACATAAACCAAAACAAAACAAAGTTCCAATTCTAATTCCAAAACAATCGTTCCCCAGTGTTACAACTACGAGCATGACACCGACACAAACTATCTAAATAGCACAACTCAAAATCCATCCTCACCAGCTCCTAAGAGGCTAACACTTCAATCTGAAATCATCAAAGTAAGGGTGACATTTCATCAACAATTAAAATGCATTATACGTTTCTAAAAACAATAAAACAGTCAATACATTATTTCACCCTCATTAGCATAATTAGATTACAGTTCACAAATACAATTCACACAGTTCATTATGCATATAACAACAATAAATGAAAATATAACACTGGAAATCATCCTAACATGTTATAATTCCATATGCAATGCAGACTCAATGCATGTGGTACCAAACGTGAACTCAATTCACACCTGCTCGCTTTATACCCGAAACAACGTTAATCAACGATTCACCATGGGACACGAATCTAGCCTCACCACCACTAAACCACTGGTACGGTATTAGCACTGTAGGTCCAATTCCACACAATGGGAATTAACCACCACTAGAATGCATATGCATGCACAACAAAAGCATGCAACACTCAAATAAGGAATATGATATCACCACATTATTCCATACCAGCCAACACCAACAAAAGACATGATAACAACATATACAACGTCAATCAAAACACATGATATTAACATCTATCAAGTATTTACAACATTAACGATTTAACAATCAAGAATAACAACGAATCCCTTATACGGAAAGTCATATTAACCCAACAAGGTTCAATTACTAGGTGTTAAGAATGTTTTACAGAAAGTACATGTTTCAGCTTTCCAACGGTACCAACTACGACTAAATCTGAGCTATCGCAAAGATATGACCAAAACAGTTTTCAAAAGTTACGTTATATTTTCAAATAGTATGAGTCGATCAAAACTCCATGTGTCGACTCATACATGGTGTCGACCCAAGAAACGCATGTGTCGACCCATACACAAATAATTTTTCTATTTTTAAAAGTTTCTTCATTATGAGTCGATCCATAACCCTCTTGTGACGATACAAGACTCCCCTGTGTCGATACATAGCATCCTTGTGTCGATGCATAACTTCAAAATTTGCCACATGAGTCGATGCAAGACTCTATGCATTGATACAAGCCTTTCTCGCGCCTCTGGTTTTCAAATGTTTTGCTACTTGTGTCGATACATAACAACATGTGTCGATCTATATGCTTTTCACCAAAAACCAGTTTTGTTCCCACTATTTGCAATCCCAACCAACAAGAAACCTTCCCACATACAAGGTACATCATATGCAGTAAAAATTATGCATTCTTACATCCAGTTGACAGTAGAATTACATCCCTAATCAATCTAAAACATAACTCCACACATAGTATCAATTATGACGTATTCCAATTGGGGTTTTTACGTCGGATCATACCGTTAGGGCATAATCTAGAAAATCCTAATTCAAGATTCCTAACATATTATTCCATCCTATTGATTATCAAAACCTATAAGGCATATTAATCAGACAAAATCACCCCTTACCTTGCGATGATTATTCAAATTCCGACGCCTTGGCTTTTTCTCCTCTTTCTCTTCTCTTCTCCAATGTACGTAGAATGAAAACCTCCAATTCTCTTTTCTTTTTCCCTTTTCCTTTATTTATTCCTTTTTATTATTCCAATTAATAAAAATAAAATAATTAGGATAATTAGAGTGATTTACTCCTCACACCCTCCAATTCGACCTCACACCCCAACACTTCCATTTATTTATTAATTAATTAAATCCAATAATCCAAAATACTAATAATTAAACTTTTAATTAAATTAATAATTAAAATTCTAATTATTTAATAATTGAATTATTTAGCACATAATACGCCTCATGTGATATGGAATTAGGAACCACAACCTATAGGCTTTTACTCTGCTAGGATACCCCATGAATATGAATTTCAAATCTCTTGGTTTGACCTTGTATTGCCTAAGGTGAGCATATGCTACACAACCAAATACTCTAAGTTTGTTAACATATGGTGGATGATTCAACCAAACTTCTTCAGGTGTCTACATCTTCAAGGAAATAAAGGGACACCTATTAATTAGGTATACAGTAGTTACACCATGCATCTAGCCCTTTCAATGATTGTTTGATTGAACCTCTCCATAAGGCCATCTTATAAAGGAGTATATGTAGTAGTATTGTGCATTGTAATACCAGATATAGAAAAATAACTGTGGAATGCTTTATTTAAGAACTCAGAGCCATTATGGGTTCTTATCCTCTTAACCTTTTTTCTAGTTTGATTTTCAACCACTTCCGACTTTTGCAATTTTCAAAAGTTTCACCGTAAGTATTCTAAATGAATACCTACAACTTTCGTGAATAATCGTCAACCATGGATAGGAAATACCTTGCAACTGAATGTGAAAGATTCCTTGAAGGCCCCCAAATATTAGCATGAATGTAACCAAGGGATTCATATGCTCTTTGTTTTCCTTTGTTAAACTTTACTCTGCAAGATTTTGCAAATAATCAAGGTTCATAAAATTCCAATTTTTGACCTTGTCACCACCAAACAAATTTTGTTTCCCCAAATCGATCATACCTCTTTCAATGACATGACCCAAATTAATGTTCCATAGTTCTATCTTTGACATAGGTTTTGTGGATTCAAAATATGTTGAACCACTTACAACCTCATCCTCAAGGGACATGTCTCACACCAATCAATAGTTTTATTGTCTAACCATGGAGCTTGAATGTTACAAATCATATACCGTAATCTTGCGGGCTTTGTTGTTTCCTAGCAACACCGATCCACCATCTTGATCACACAATTCCTCAAACATGTCTTTGTTTGGATTCATGTACCAAGTAAACCCTAAATCCATAATCCACCCCTTACTGTAGAGTGCTTAAAACCACAAGAACATCATATGATTCAAAATAAATTTTTACAATACTTTCATTGTTATTATCCTTACCTCCATGATTATTTAGGTGTTCAGGGCACACCTTTCTTGCATTTCCCTCTTTCTTATAATGATAACACCTAATTGCAAGAGCATTACCACTATTCGACATATGTTGATCATTACCCTTCTTTGAGATTTTTCCTCTTATAGATAATCCATGATTAACAGATGATGGCTTTTGCTCCTTTCTTTTGTTCAAGTATTTCGAGTACAAGTAATATTGAAATTCTTCTAAAGTCAGGGCCTCTCTTCCATACAAGATATTTTCTTTGAAGTGAGTATGAGATCTGAGTAAAGCACACAACAAAAGCAACAACAGATCAAGAATTAGTTTAATTTACATATACAGCTGCTCTATCAAGACTTTGTCTTCTCTCATCTTTAATGAATAAAGAGATTTCTTTAGGTAGACGATTTACCAAGTATTTGGTCATGTATAATCCTTCAAGTTTCACCCACACACCTATGGTGGTTTTCTCCTTTGTGTCCTGTTAGAGAACCATATCACTGAGGCTCAAAACATTGGCAATGTGAGCATTATAGATCATCTTCGTCTTCTCCTTCATCGTAAAGTAAACACATGTAACGCCTTAGACTACTCTTTAATTTACTAATTGATGCCACAAACCAACACAGGTCTTTTTAGCATGCTTTATCCTCATTCGCATGCTTTTAAGAAAACTTCCCATAAGGTTACCCATCCAAGTACTACTCCAAGTCAATCATGATTAACTATGAAGCTCTTATTTGTTAGGCAAACGAAAAGAAGATGCATCTTGTTGATACATGTGGTACCAATTAATCCTTATAAGTCTTCCTTAAACATGTAGTACCACACATGCACAACCTCATGATCCCTCTCATTCTTATGTGAAATTGGCACCATCGACCATTCTTTATCCCCTTTGGACTTGGGTGTTACAATCCCACCAACTTCTGCTTAGTTCGTTCCCAAACCTCATTGTTCTGGGAGAGATTTACTCTGATACCAATTGTAATGCCTCAGACCGCTTTCAAGATTACTGATTGACCCTACAAACTAACACGAGTTTTTTCTAGCATGTTTTATCCTCCCTTACGGTTTTGAGAAACTTCCCAAAATGTCACCCTTCCAAATACTATTCCAAGTAAAGCATACTTAATTATGGAATTCTTATTTGTTAGGCTATCGAAAAGAAGATGCATTTTATTGGTATAAGTAATACAAATTATGGGTGTTCAAAACTAAACCAACCCAATAGAAAACCACAAATCGAACCATGCCAAACCGAAACTTAAAAAATGGCATTTGGTTTGGATGAGTTTGGGTCAACTTTTAATAAAACCGCACGGTTTGGTTTGGTTTGTGATTTGTATTTTGCAAACCGAACCAAAACGAATCAAACCACATTATGTTAGAACCTAAATTTTACTTACCGCACATCCAACCCAAAACAAAACTATTATACCTTTGTTATTGTCTTATGCTATTATTTTATGTTTATTATTTCACTTTTGTCTAATCTAATTTTTACATATTAAATTGGAATTTATTATTCAAATATGATGAGTTTTGTTTTTATTTGGTAGTGTATGAATGACTAAATAAAATATTTGTAAAAAACCAAACAATCAAACCGAACCACCTTGGTTTGTTTTGATTTGTTAGGATGATTTGTATTATCAAAATCGCCTAAACCACACCACGAACACCTCTAATACCCATCAATCCTTAAAATTCTTCCTTCAACCATACAATCCCACAACTTTATAATCTCTCTCATTCTAATGTGAATTCGGCACTAGCAACCACACTCTGCCCTCTTCCTCATCAGGTGTTACAATATCCATCCACATATAAATGTAAATTAATTGTGTTTTTGTTATGATAGTTTTTCTTGTTTTATTATGTTTTTGTTTGTAATTTCTTCATTGACATTCACTCTAATTTATTAGATATTATTTTTGGAATTTTAAAAGGTAATATTTTTATATTTTTGTTTATTTTCCTTTTCAATTTTAAATTTTACATTAATAACATGATTTTACTATTGTTTTGGTACAAGTAGTATCTTTGATCTCTATATTTTTTTTTAAAGTTAAGAGAGAAACCTTTGAGATTAATGACAAGTTATAAGATATTGTGTGAGAAGTAAATATCAATAGCAACCAATTTAAACAACTTTAAGGAATAATACTAACTCCTTTGGGGTAGAACAACTATACAAACAATTGAATTAAATATAAAACGAAGAAGAGGAACACACCAATATATATCTACTCAACTTGATCCAAAGTGATCTAGATAGAAACTATTAGAATCCACTATAAAATTATGTTTGAAGAGTTACAAATAAATTACAAGAAAATATATTTTCATGTTCTCACAAAATAATTCCTAAATTCTACTTCTTGCTCTTTTCACAAAACCACGGGAAGATCTTAAGAGAAATCAAGAGATAAAGCTTACATCCTTCTCCTAAAAAATATCATTAATAAAGGTATATGTAGTGTGTTTCTAAACTCAATGAATCTAAAAAAAGTCAGATCTAATGAAGATGTGTATGTGAATGATGGTAAAGACCTTGTTAGGAGCTGGGTACTTATCTGATGTGTGGATGCAAATCAGATTTTTGAACTCTTGGATTCAGAAAGTGTGATAGAGTTTATTTCTCTCAATGGTTTTGTTGTGGTTATGTTAACCTGAATAAGATGCAGAAGATGTGATCTTTTGAGATCTTCTGGTTTGAAAGGACTACCAAGTATAATGAGCTCTTTGGATGAAAAATCAAGAACCAGTTGATTGAGTTCTGTGAAGAAAAGTTGATGTCCTAAATGACGTTGTAACATCATTTTGTGTTATCCCTGAAGGAGGTATGGGATTATGATTACGGAAGATTGAGGATCAATATTATTGTCAGAAAATGGAGTTTTGACTATGTGGATCAGAATGTGCAGATTATAATATTGTCTACAGTAGTATGCTTGGTAAATGCATGACTACTATGTTGAAGACTTCACTAGTATCAGCAATTGCTAGTGAATTTAAGAACAAAAGAATTTTTTCCAGATGGTGTGATCTGATCAATTATTTTTTTGTCTCTTCTGTTGTTAAGAAAAGAGTATGGTTTAGTGTGGATCTTACTAGAGCTTCTAAGAAAACTAAGAATTTGTGGAGAATTAGTTTCTTGTGAAGTAAGGAACTATGTGTTTTGACATATGTGTGATATCAAACTAAGTATTCCTGACATCCTGAAGGTCATGATGTAGTGTGAATTTGAGAGGACACTTTTCAATCATATCCTTGTTAAGATGAAGAAGATATAGGGCTTGGATGTGCTCTCAAGGAGATAGAGGATCTGATGTGTTTTCACAAGGGTGTGAATACATTCAGTAGATATGTGAGATCCTGATCTCTCATGTATGTTCTTTTGGTGCTCAAATGATCTTCTTCAGCAGGAGCATTGTTTATCTATGACAGTTAGAGTCAAGTGATTGTCTATGGATTATTGTTGGAATGATGCATATTTTGTGGAGCTTACATGTTGTTCAAGCTTGTAGAAAATACATGCCTCTTATGAGGTTAAAATGTCAGACAACATGTTGTGACATTAAGCTGTTGAATGTTGTTTTGGTTTGTGCTCATTAACAGTGCATTGGTTCTAGCCTTTGTGAAGCTAGTTGTTTGAATCATGTGCACACATGCTCCTTAGGAGGAGTTTGAAAGGCAGTTCTGTTTGTGCCTGGGAGAATTTATTTTTCTATGTAGATTTCTTTTGTAAGGACTTTATGAGGGTATCTGTTTGTGGGAGATATCACACTCGTCTTGGAGGGTGTTGTTAAGCCTAAGTGGAAGAAGTACACTTAGAGTCCAGTTGAAGGCAATGTGTTCATGCTTCAAATCATATTTTAATTTTTTGTGAAGATTTTTTTTAGACTGGTGGTTGAAGAGTTGTTGGTCAAGTTTTTTTAGTCACAATAGACATTTTCTAACTAGATGTCAGGACTTTGTTCAGGACATGTTTTGTGTAGAAACCAACAAAAGAGTTTATGGACGGTGATTTCAAGCACTTGTCAAAAAGGTGCATATCATATGGCTTGACTGTGCATGTGCATATGTTGGCAACTATCATCCCCAGAAGAACTAGTCCAAACATATTAAAGGCATTTAAAGTTATCTTGGACGATGCACATTTATACTTAATTTTGGTGACAATTTTTCTCCTCAAATAACACTTCCTTTTTTACCAAGACCTTTGAAACAATCAAGGATCGTTATTTCCCAAGTGAATGCTCACCTATTTATAGAGGTTAATATTGTCCTCTTTCACCGAGGGAGTGTTTGGTGTATCCATAATCTTTATGGGTTTTGTTTGAGTGTGGTAAGTTGTGCTTGGGTATGGTTTTGTGAAGGCTTTTTCGGAATTTTTTTGGCTAAAAAGGGGGAGAAAGGTAGGTTTGCTCAAATGTTCAATCTGGAGTTTGTATTTAAGATAATGCGCAAACATGTCGAATCTGATGTTCCATCCTATGTGATATAGGTTTGTTTTGTGACTTGTGATCTGAGTTATGAACAGAGTTATGACCTGTGTTCTGAGTTACCCAGGATGGCGGTTGGATACTTATTAAGTTTCCTCTTATGCAACAAGTTGATTGGTGGGTGCTTCATGGTTCTCTTATGCCACCCTTTGAAAGAAATATCCATTCATCTGTGGTAAGAATAGGTTCCTAGATTGAGGGGGAGTCTAGACTATCTTCTTCCTCATGTGCATAAAATGTCTTAAGAATTTCCTTCATTTTATCCTGAGGTGTGTGTTCTTTTATGTTGAACGTCTTGCTGCAATGAAGCTCATTCAAAATGCTGGAAAGAAGATGTCGAACAAAGATGTCTCAGCATCTTGATTGAAGAATGACTCCATGTTGTTGTGCTTAGTAGCTTTTGAAGACGAAGCTGATTATTTATGTTGATTATTGTTGCAATCTGAGTTGTAATTTGTTTATTTATTTTAGCCAAACTTTTCCAAAGGGGAGATTGTTAATTCTCTATTTTTTAGGATTAACGTTAATTTTAGTAAAACAAATATAACAACAATGTGTTAAATAGGATGTGATTACTTGCTATAAAGAACAACTGAAGAAAGAAGTCCTATTTCATGTTAATGCATGTTGAGTTGAGGTATTTCAACATCTGGAGCAACATGTCGGATAAAGATGTCCTATGCAGGTTCATTCGACATCGCGCCTGTGCTGAACTTGACAGTTGGATTTTGTTATGATTTAACAGGTGCACATTATTATGGGAATATTATGCTATATTATGAGAAGCTACTTTGTAGTTCAAGAAGAATATTGACTTTCTAATTATGGATACAAATTAGGAAATATTTGCTTGAAGACCTATTTTGTAGAAGATGTTTCTGCTGAGTTGTAAAAATCAATGAGCTGTGACTTGAAGCCCATATCCAGTTGGGATATAGGTTATAAATAGTAGCAGTGTAACCTAGAAGAAGTTACCAGCCAAAAATGTAAAGAACATATTATTAGGGGTGAGTCTGTACCATTCTCTAGGAGACTTGGTTGTGTAATCCCCACTATATATATATATATATATATATATATATATATATATATATATATATATATATATGGTGGATGCGGTAAAGACAACGCTTTTTTATGCAAAAGTGCTTCCTTATGTATACTTTAGGCAGCTTTTACCTTGAAAAGAGTTTTCTAAAGTAGGTCTGTAGCAGTGCTTTTTCCTGGAAAAACGCTTTCTAAAGTAGGCCTTTAGCAGCGCGTTGTCTATTCTTTCATGCTTTCTATTGACATATTTAGGCAACGCTTTTTATTGTCTCCCTTAAGACACCGCTTTTAAAAGCGTTGTCCAATGTATTTTTAAGGCAAGAGCGCTTTCTATTGTGTACTATAGACAACACTTTTCCTAAAAAACTCTTTCTTTTCTTCATGGAAAAAATGATACTTTAAGCGTTTTTTTATGCAAAAGCGCTGCCTATTCTTTCTTTTTTAGAAAACATATTTTTGGGAATAATCCCATAAACCTGTATATACAAAAAAAACATTATATACAAAAAAGGCATTATATACCATTATATACCATTATTTCAACAAAGAAGCCTTTATATACAAAAAAGACATTATATACCACTGTAATACCATTATAATCCAAAATATATACATCATTATAATTCAATTCATATATTTGATATAACAGAACCAAAATCATCCATAACAATAACAAAGTCAGCCCTAACAATAACTAAATCAGCCCTAACAAAATCAACCCTAACAATAACTAAATCAGCCCTAACAAAATCATCCAGGAATTGCCAAAATCCGACAAGCGGACGGTCCTGGTCCTGCAAGGTATGAACAGAACATCACGGTCAATTAAACTAACTTGGCTCCAACACAATTAAACCTAATTTTTCATAACACTTTTCAACTTCCAATACCTTATATGATTCTTTTCGCAATAAAATATTCATACAATTCCTCCTTGATTTCTTCTAATTGATTTTTCGTGTAATGAGCACACTTGTATTCGTCAAAGTACTACATAAAAAAACATAATATGCATGATTTAGTTAAAATTAATAAATTATGTGAAATATCCGATAAATATTAAAACAAATCCTAAGTTATAAATCTATACCGTGATTGGAATCTCTATTCGATTCAAATGAAGGATTTCTCTCATAAACCTCATAACTAAGTATCCACAATCTATACCATTACACTAACGAGCACACGCATGGATAAACAAATAAGAATATATAGTTGTCTTGTTTTATCAAGTAGCATCAGTTTATAAGCAAAATTATGAAAATTAATATACCTCCACTTTGATCCATGTAATGTTGTTTGATCTAGACCGTGGTACTCGAGCGCTCTTTGAGGACGGAATACTTCTATTTCCCTAACAAAATAAAAATATAAATTTAGAACAATCTCACGTAAATAATTAAATATATAAAACACACGAATATTTAGAACAATCTCACGACGTATCAATCATTAACTTCATATCCGATAGTTTGTCTAATCAAGATCTACCAAATTCAGATAATACACCACTTTTTTTATAGGATCCATAACAACCAACAACCAGTTACGTCTATAAATTAAAACAAAAGTTTAGATGAAAATTTTCTACCCAAAAGATACAAAGATTAGAATGAAAATATAACCTTGTAGGAATAGTATTATATGGTAAAGATACAAACATTATGTATCTTATAAATCTCTCGACTAAGTGATCTCTTCCTGAATCTGGATCCTTAACAATTGACGGTCCGTTGACATGGGAGGAAGACACAAAATAGAATATGTTTGACAATTTATTCTCGCGCATCAATTTGTCATACAAGAACCTTAAATAAAAACATAATAAACATTAGACTATTTTTATTGAAATGTGTAAATAAATTGTTCAATTAATTAAATAATAGATTGATCGGATTACCTGATGTATGAGTGTACAAAACTGATGCCTAATTCTATATGATGAAAAATCTGTTCCATGTCCTCATATGCAATTGTTTCGGAGCAAGAAAAACCAAAGATACCTTCCTCCATATCCATTTGTAGAATATCACCATTAATCAAATCTGATGTTCCCACAAGTGTTTCAAGACACATCTAAAATCGAGGTACAAAAGCTTTTCACATCCTTGGAAGATCCCTTTTCTTGTTAGATACGTTAGTAATTTTCTGGATGACTTGTTGTGACTCTTGAGAAGGTGCCTAAAAATCATATAACTTAGATAAATTATAAAATCATGCAGTTTTTGAATTCAGATAAAAAAATTAACACTTTCAATGTACCTCTTATTGTGATGCAACAGACTTGTTGTGCCGCAAAATCCCTTTATCCTTAGATGCGAGTTTTGTAGGAGTCTAACATTACCATGTAAAAAAAATGTACGTAATGGTTCATAATTGACATTTTAATACTAAAAGATTCATAATGGTTTTCAACATACCCCATCATCTATGAAAATGAGGTTCGACGACCATGCAAGAAATGATCATATTGCATCTCGCAACAATGTTGTCTCTGAAACAATGTCATGTATCGGTAGCAACGCATGTAGATCTAATGCAACATCAATTGATACTTTCAGGTGTCCATCAGGGAGCGGTCTATGGTGAAGTGAATCTCCCAAAGTGTTATGCACTTTTCCCTTGCCAACTATGCGATAATTCGGTGACGATAAATATAGCTGACAAGATGAAGTTCTCTAAACCAATAATAAATATGTTACTGTTAATGTGAATATATGTCAATTAAAATAAATATGCTAATTTAATTTCATAATAACATATATAATTACCTCAGGAAATTTATTTTGACAATTGATACTAGTTTTTTCACTAGTTTCTTTCAACTCTGAACTGCATTATTCCGTCTTATATCTCTCTTTATCCTTTTGCAATTCACGGACTTGCGCTTTTAATTCCTCCAACGTTTGCATCACTTCTTGATTGCTAGGATTTTTTACTTGGAAGCTTATACAAGGAAGATAGAGTCACACCATGTACTTTACCCCTCACCCGACCGGGATACTCAGTAACATTTAGTACTCGACTAAGTATGCTCCTGTTATCTCGGTCCTCATCACCTATGGTTACTGATTGAGACAGAGTCTCCTAAAATTCATTTACATGTCAAAAACTATTAGTGGAGATTAAAAATTAATTATATATTAATAAAATTTTGATTTAATTAAAGACACAATGTTATAATTACACATTCATCATAAATATGTTGAACATCTTCCCTAACAACTCCATCGTTGCCCACACGAGCTTCCTTCCACAAAATATGTGTTGGAAGTGATGTTTCTTCAATTTTCGTCTCTTCTAACTACACATTGACACAAATAATAATAAGATAATCAATTATAACACATTGAGATAATTAATAAGATCGTATCATTTATATATACTTACAATTTTTTTATGTAAGCGTGCATATCTCAAACGCCCTTTTTAGTATGGATACATGGGTTTTGATGCTCTCGGGCGATTTGTGTCACTCACTTTCTTGAAATTAATGTCTCTTCATTTTCATATAAAAGCATCCCATTCTTCAAGTGTAATCAAGTTCTCATACTTCCTTGGACGTTCCTCTTCAACAAAATTTCCTTACTCATCCTTAAGATACTTGTTTGTTAAAAAAGATCGAAACCCTCTGTGTCTTTTTCCGGCCAATTGAAGACAATACTTTTTCGGTTATCATCAATGTTAAAATACCTCGACGTAAAAACATACACATAGAGTGTGTTAGTATAAGTAATTTAAACACATTATCGTCAACAAAAAGAAAATAACAACAATCATATATGGTACCTATATCTCAGTCCAAATTTTCTCTTTACTGGAATCCAACTCTTCTTTAATCCATCTATCAGAGGTGAAGCGATTTTAGATAGTCAAATTCAAGTACAAATGAAGAGAACATACCATCAAAGTCTCTTTCAAATTGATTGAAATGTCATGATATAAGCATAAACTTCACTCAGGATTAAAAACAAATAACGGTATTGCCATCACATATTCATCATTCGGAATCAAAACAATTAACAACATTGACATCAAGAATTAACATCAAGAATCTTACCAACTTATCACACAATTTGATACTAATGACAATAAATTCTACACCTAAATTCAACACATAATCAAACTCACTATTCCAATTTAACTCGACAACTCAATAGAACCATCAATCTTTTAGTTCAAACATAACATCAACAATCGAAAATCAACAGAGAAATGGAAATTTTAACTCGAAAACTCAATAGCACAGTCAAAACAAACTAACTAACATAGATAAAAGGAAATTTTACCAAGTAAAAGTCGACAATATTGATGAGCTCAAAGCAAACATAGGAATGACGGAGTGGAGATTACGATAAACAGAGTTGAGTAGCTGTTTGGAGGGAGTTATGGCAGAGATGTTTGGGTTTGTTACCCGTGAAATGGCTTGTGGTTCGATTGAGTGATGTTGGTGATTGTTGGAGGTACGGCGGCGAGGAGGGAAGGGTGGTGCCGGAGGCGAAACGGAAAAGAGAGGATGAGAAAAAGAAGAAGAAGAAGAAGAAAAGGGATTGTAGCTACCATTGTAAGAGAGAAGAGGGAAAATACGCAGAATAGGGTTATTCATAAGATATATTTTAATTTTTTTAAATGCCTTTTAGCATCACTTTTGAAAAGCGCTTTCTTAATTGTATATTTAGCAGCGCTTTTCCTTAGAAAGTGCTTTCTTTTCATTTCCCTATAGCAGCGCTTTCAATTGTGGGTCCAATTTAGGGACTTTAGCAGCGCTTTTGAAAAGCGCTTTCTAAGGTCAACATTTAGCAGCGCTTTTGTAAAAGCGCTTTCTAAGGTGGGGTCTATGTATGGTCTTTAGCAGCGCTTTTATAAAGCGCTTTCTATAGGTAGCCTTTAACAGCGCTTTTATTTAGCGATTTTTTTTACAACTTATAGCAGCGCTTTGTGATAATAGCGTTGTCTTTTTAGTGCTGCCAAAATCGAATTTACAGTTAGGTACTTAGTTAGCTTTCTCTTTAAGTTATTATACTATGCATGCAGTACATAATAGTTTAGAGTGTTGCACACATGTTGTATAAATACTACATTGTAACATCACTACAAGTATGAGAAATTGATTCATATTCTTTATTTTGTGGTTTCTATTGCTTGATTCTCTCTTGCTAATATGGTATCATCGCAAGACACATAATTTCTCATCATCTTCTTCCTTCTTTCTCTGCACAATTTGCTTTCTTCTCTCTTCGATCTGATTACCATGTCACCTCCGTGTAATCAACCTATGTCCAATACCAACGTTGATTCCGTTTATTACAGTAATCCTAGTGAACGCTCTACTTCTGTTAAAATTACTCCACTTCTTACTGGTTCTAACTACCTTTCATGGTCTCGCTTCATGCAACGTGCACTCGACACCAAGAACAAGATATCTTTCATTGATGGTTTGATTGAAGTTCCTGATTCTACTTAACTGAATCGTGCATCATGGGAACATTGCAAAAATCTCATCCATTCTTGCTTCCTCAATTTAGTTTCTGAACCGATTGCACAAACCATCAATTTCTTGGAAAATTCTCTCGAAGTTTGGCTCGATCTCAAAAAAAAGATTTGCCAAAGCTGATAAAATTCGTGTTGTACACCTTCGTACTGAACTCAATAACAAGTAATAGGTGAAAAATATGTTCGTGATTACTATACTGCCATGCGTAGTTCGTGGGAGAAGTTGAACCCTCATCGTCCTTTACCTGCACGCACATGCATCCAATAGTGCATATGTGAAGCTATGCAATCCGCTAGACTTTTTCGCATCAAGGATCAAATCATGCAACTTATCACAGGTTTAAACGATGCCTTCTCTGTCATAAAATCTCAAGTTCTTCTTATGGAATCTCTACCTTATATTAATCACATATACTATATGGTTATTCAAGAAGAAAGTAACCACATAGATTTATTACCTAAACCTGATAATAGTGCATCGCTTGATGATTTTAATGCATTGGTTAATGTGTATGACTCAAGAAAATTTCATGATCGTAACAATAATTCCACCACTCCTGGTTACAAGAAAGATCTTTGTGTGTGCACTCATTGTAACCGCACTGGACATACCGTGGAAGTGTGTTACAAAAAACACAGATTTCCTCCTCACTATGGCAAGAAGACTGTTTCAACTAATTCATTCAACTCTTCTGGTGTAGAAGATCACGAACAAACTACTACTGATGGTGATAGTTCATCAACTACTCAAGCCAGCATTACTCAAGAACAACTTTCTCAGTTGATCAGCTTATTACAATATTAAAATTTGATGCCTCATGACACTTCCCCTAATCATGCATCTAGTTTCAACCAAATTTCCACTCATACTAATTCAAAACCACATAGCACATCAGGTATAACTCTTATATCAAACTTGATTTGCTTAAGTCATTCTTATTCCAAATTTTGGCTTCTCGATTCAGGAGCAAATGACCATGTATGTTCTTCTTTGCATCTATGTCATTCTTACTTTTAAATCACACCTATTAATGTTTGTTTACCAAATGGATCTTCTGTGTTAGCAAATCATGTTGGAAATGTTATCTTCTCTCCATAACTCTACATCACTAACGCTTTATACATTCCTGAATTGTCATCGAATTTTATCTTTATATCCAAAGCGTGTAAATCTCTTAATTGTACATTTCAATTTTTTGATCATAAATACATTTTGCAGGACCTGAAATCACAGTAGATGATTGGTTTGGCTAGTGAAATGGCTGGCTTATACAAAATCTTGCATGATGGTAACGCTCATTCCAACACACCAGCCACAAACCTTACACATTCAGCCATTTCACATACTAGCATAAATAAAGTCTATACTATACCTTTACAAGCCTTTTGGCATTTTAGATTAGGTTACCTATCTCATGACCGATTATGTAAAATATCCCAATTATACTCCAATATAATTCATGATAGTAAAGTTGTGTGTGATATATATCACTTTTCTAGACAAAGAAAGTTACCTTATCAACATAATACTTCTAAAGCTACCATGCCTTTTGAATTAATCCAGTTTGACATATGGGGTCCCCTAGCTATTACATCTATCCATGGCCATAAATACTTCCATGCAGTCCTTGATGACTTCACTAGATACACATGGATCATTCTCCTAAAAAAATCTTGAAGTTTCTCAACAGGACCAAGATTTTATTTCCCTATCAGATTGGTTTCAAAGGCTTTGTTCTATTAGATCTCAACACTAATGAAATCTTAGTTTCCAGAAATGTTACTTTTTATGAACATATCCTCCCATATCATTCCTCTTCCACACTTGCCTTACAAAACTGGGAGTATATTTCTAATAATTTCCCTCCTACACCAAACCCTAACCCTACCACTTTTACTCCTTCCCATAGTAATGACACCATTACACCTATCAACGCAATTAACCAACCTGTTTCTCACATCTCGAATGTTGGAGATAAGCTATAAAAACTTAGTTAGATGCTCTTGCTAATACTGGCACTTGGACAATTGTTGATCTACCACCCACCATTAAACCCACAGGATGCAAATGGGTTTACAAAATCAAATACCATGCAGATGACATCATATAAATATTTAAGGCATGCTTGGTTACAAAAGGGTATCACTATATTGAAGGCTTAGACTACACAGACACATTTTTACCTATTTCTAAGCTCACTACAGTCCGACTTGTGCTAGCCCTTACTTCCATGCATTCATGGCACTTACACCAACTTGATGTCAACAACGCCTTTCTTCATGGAGAATTGCATGAAGACGTTTACATGATAATCTCTCCAGGTGTTACTACTTCAAAACCTAATAAGATTTTCAAATTATCCAAGTCTTTATATGGTCTTAACCAGGCTAGTCGACAATGGTATAAAAAACTCATATCGTTACCCGTGCATCATAGATACCACCAAGCTGATTCAGATCACTCCTTGTTTGTTAAGAATTATAATACCAACATCACTATCCTTTTAGTGTATATTGATGATGTTTTACTTGCAGGCAATTCCACCACATAATTCACTTTTATCAAAGATATCCTGCATGTTGCATTCAAAATAAAGGATCTTGGTACCTTAAAGTATTTTCTTGGCCTGGAAGTTTCCCATTCTTCCAAAGGCATTTCATTGTGCCAACGTAAATACTGCCTTGACTTTATCACTGACTCATACCTTCTTGGCCATCTCATCTACCTTAACACCACCAGACCCGATATCACTTTCATCACTAACAACTGAGTCAATTCCTATCAAAACCATCTATTACTCATCACAATGTTGCTTGTAGAGTTCTCCGATATCTTAAATCCTATCTTGGCAAAGGTCTATTTTTTCCACATGACTCCAAACTACATCTCCTTGGATTTTCTGATGCAAATCGGGTCGGATGCAGAGATACAAGACGATCTATTTCTAGATCATGCTTCTTCATTGGCCATTCTCTTAAATGTGTTACTTGTACCACTGATGTATTTCAAATAATTCATGCTGATTTGTGGGGCCCTTTTTCTACTATCTCTTTGTTAGGACACAGGTATTTCCTTACTCTAGTTGATGATCATTCTAGGTTTACATGGGTGATTTGTTTGAAAACCAAAGATCAAACTAGAGATAGTTTTATAAATTTTGTAACATATGCTGAGAAACAATTCAATAAAAACGTAAAATGTTTGAGATCTGATAATGGTACAAAATTTCTTTCCTTACACAATTTTCTATCTTCTAAGGGCATACTTCATCAAAAATCTTGTGTTGAAACCCCTCAACAAAATGGCATTGTTGAGAGGAAACATCAACATATCCTTAATGTAGCTAGAGCTCTCCATTTTCAATCCAATGTCCCTTTAACTATGTGGAATTTCTGTGTGCAGCAAGCTATACACATCATTAATAGATTACCTACCCCATTGCTAACGCTAAAGTGTCCCTATGAGACTCTGTATCAAGAGCCTCCCTCACTAATACATCTTAAAGTGTTTGGGTGTCTGGCATATGCTACCTCCCTCATGTCTCATAGGACAAAATTTGATCCTAGGGCCCGCAAAACTATTTTTATAGGATTTAAAGTGGGGACAAAAGGCTATATCCTATATGATTTGACTCATCACAATATCTTTGTGTCAAGACATGTTATTTTATATGAAAATACTTTTCCTTTCAAGCCTCAAGTCCAAAGTACTGATCTTTCACATGCTGATAGTACAAATTCTGAACCAACTCCTAACCTTACTGATACTGATCTCGTGCCTATTGACCCAACTCCCAACCCTACTGCTGCTAATAACATGCTTGTTGTCCTTGATAATCCCACCTCTCCCAACCCTACTGCTACTGATCCAAGCACTCCTCTCCATACTTCTCCCTTTAATCCTGAAGTAAGTTCACCTCCTTCTTTATCCATCAGTTCTAATACTGATATTGATACTACTGTTTCTCCATAGAGTATACAACCTCCTATAAGGCATTCTTCTAGAGTTTCTCATCCTCCCTCCTATCTTGCTGATTATCATTGCTTTGCTACCTCTACCAATTCTGCAGCTTCCAAAACTTTATATCCTTTATCATCAGTTCTATCTTATAAAAATTGTTCTCCTTCTTTTCACCATTTTTGTTGTTCCATTTCTTCTAATCTTGAACCATCTAGTTTCCAAAAGGCTAACAAATTTGAATGTTGGAAGCATGCTATGAATGTTGAATTCCAGGCTCTTGCTGCTAATCATACTTGGTCATTAGTGGATCTTCCACCTGGTAAGGTACCTATTGGGTGCAGATGGATCTATAAGGTGAAATATAGAGTAGATGGATCCATAGAAATTAAAGGTATAAAGCCAGACTTGTAGCAAAAGGTTATACACAAATGGAAGGAGTGGACTACTTTGATACTTTTCTCATGTGGCTAAGATCACCACAATAAGAGTTCTTTTATCTATAGCTTCAATAAAAGGTTGGCACCTAGAGCAATTAGATGTGAACAATGCTTTTTTGCATGGAGATTTACATGAAGAGGTGTATATGACATTACCTCCGGTGCAGCTACTTCCTCGCATAAGTTTGCAAACTTCACAAATCATCAGTATGGCTTGCGTAAGGTGCAATGGTATGCTAAACTTTCTTCTTTTCTGATTTCTCTTGGATATATCCAGTCTCAAGCTGATTGTTCCTTATATGTCAAATTTGCATCCACTTGTTTCACAGCTTTGCTTGTGTATGTAGATGACATAGTTCTAGTAATTACATGTAAATTCGTAATGTTAAGCATCTTTTGGATCAGTAGTTTAGTATTAAAGACTTGGGCCAGTTGAGATATTTTTTAGGCTTTGAGATTGCTAGGTCCACTACAGGCATATTCATGAATCAAAGGAAGTATACTTTACAGTTACTTGAAGGCACTGGTTATTTGGCAGCCAAGCCTTCTTCTGTACCCATTGACCCTAATCTCAAGTTGTCTACCTCAGATGGACAACCTCTTGATGATCCATCTTCCTACAGAAGACTTATTGGTAGACTGATCTACCTTACAAATAGCAGACCTGACATATCATATGATGCTCAGCATTTAAGACAATATATTTCAAAGCCCTTAGTCCCTCATTATCAAGCACCCACTAAGATCCTGAGGTATCTCAAGTCTGCACCAGCTAAGGGAATTTTGTTTTCAGCTTCAAGTCCTCTTAAACTCTATGGTTTTGCAGATTCTGATTGGGCAAGATGCTCAAAGACTAGAAAATTCATCACAGGCTTTTGTGTTATTCTTGGCTCATCTCTTATTTTCTGGAAATTCAAGAAACAAAACATTGTTTCTCGCTCCTCCACTGAAGCTGAGTACAGGGCTCTAGCTTCCTTATCTTGTGAGCTTCAATGGCTTCAGTACCTCTTCCATGACTTTCTCATTGATTTTTCTCATCCTGCCTCTGTTTTCTGTGATAGCAAGTCAGCTATATATCTTGCTCATAATCCAACTTTTCATGAGAGGAGTAAACATATAGATTTGGATGGTCATCTGATTAGAGAAAAGATTGTGTCCAAGCTTCTACACTTGCTGTCTGTTTCTACTAAGGAGCAATTAGCAGATGTTTTTACTAAGCCACTGCATTCTCCTCTTTTCAATTTCATTCTATCCAAGCCTGGTCTTTGTAGCATCCAAAGTCCACCTTGAGGGGGATACTAGAGATAGTATATTATCTTGTACTGTAGCTTCGTGGTAGCTTATTATACATAGTTGTATATTGTGTATATGTACCATATTGTAATCCATTCTTAATCAATCAATAAACAATTTACATTACTCTCTTCTTCTTCTTCTTGAATGTAACAGAAAACCCTAACTGTTTTCACCTTCCCTAACTGTTTTTCACCTTCTTCAATGGTGAACTATCCTTTACTTGATAATTATATCAAAAAGAGATTAAAAGAAGTGATAGTGTAAAAATTAGTTATATAAAATAGATGAGATCACCACTCTCTAATTTTTCATTATATTTTTCTGTTTATATCAGTTTACAAAAATGAAAATATGGGAATTAATTTTTTTTCTGTGATATAACTTATGTAGGAATATTACAAATAAAAGGCATGACCATAAATTCTCAATTATCTGGTGGAACTTTTGTATTATCTCACAAAGTTGATGATTATGAAATTTTCATAAAATTAGGAAGCATCATTGGTAAGTATCTCTTGCCAGCATTTATAGTGAGATTTACTTTAGGACTCATGGTTTTCTGCGTGTTATTGATATATACATGCCGAAGAAGACATATATCAATATACGAAAATATTGAGATTTTTCTTCGAGGGAATACTTTGATGCCAATAAGATATTCATATAAAGATATGAAGAAAATGACTCAAAAATTCAAGGATAAATTAGGTGAAGGAGGTTTTGGCCTTGTTTATAAAGGAAAGTTAAATAGTGGGTCATTTGTGGCTATAAAGATGTTGGGTAACTCTAAGGGTAATGGACAGGATTTCATCAGTGAAGTCGCAACCATAGGAAGAATACACCATGCCAATGTGGTGAGACTTGTTGGTTTTTGTGCTGAGAAATCAAAACGCGCTCTTGTCTATGAATTCATGGTCAATGGTTCTCTTGATAAATATATTTCTTCTACAGATGATACTTTCTCTTTAAGTTCAAATAAAATGTATGAGATATCTCTAGGTGTTGCTCGTGGAATTGCTTATTTGCATCAAGGATGTGACATGCAAATCTTGCATTTTGATATCAAACCACATAATATCCTTCTTGATGAGAACTTTATTCCCAAGATATCAGACTTTGGTCTTGCAAAACTATATCCCGTGAACGATAGCATTGTCCCGTTAACTGCTGCAAGAGGAACATTGGGTTATATGGCTCCTGAATTGTTCTACAAAAATATTGGTGGAGTGTCTTACAAGGCTGATGTGTATAGCTTCGGAATGCTTTTGATGGAAATGGCAAGTAAGAGAAGAAATTTAAATCCACATGCAGATAATTCAAGTCAACTTTTCTTTCCCTATTGGATTTATAATCAATTGATTGAAGAAAGAGAGATAGAAATGGATGAGATGACTAATGAGGAAAAAAATAATGTGAAGAAAATGTTCATAATTGCATTATGGTGTATACAGTTAAAACCAAGTGATCGTCCTGCAATGAATAAAATAATAGAGATGCTTGAAGGAAATATTGAGAATATTGAAATGCCTCCAAAGCCTTCATTTTATCCAAATGAAATGAGTACAGAAGACTCACATAAGAAAGACAATCAAATTGAATCTGAATCAGATGTTGATTCTGTTAGTTTTATTGAGGAAGTTACAACAAACCTTTATTAATAAACTCTAATTGACGATTTCTAGTTTTCATTTGCTTTTAAAAGTACATTTATGTTATCTATAGAAGAAAATTTGTCAATGTTGGAATATTAGTTTACCATTTGATAAAAATAATAATCATCTATTATGAAATAAATATTTATGCATATCAAGAGGACATGGAGATAATCCCAATAGCAAATAAAAAAACTAATAAAGGAAGTGTATATCTTATATTTTGAAGAGAGATATTGTATTTTTTTTTTCTTTCAAAACACACAGAAAATGTTTAAGCTTTTAATCGAAATTGCCTATACATAAAAATGTAGTTTCCTTTTGAAATTCTTTTCCAAAAATGAGAATTGGAGAAATCACATAAATTTTTAAAAACGCGACCAAGAAAAAATCCAAGTAAGTAAATACATACATGCTTATACATTAAATATGGAGAAAAAGTGAGTTTTTCAAAATAGTTTTAACCCATTATAAGTCTAAAGTAAATACACATAGGCTAAGCTATCAACAATCCGAAGTAGTCACTCATACGCTTGGGGTACTTCAAAAGGATACTCCAAAAAATCTAACCCCATTAACGTACCTACCTAGTACTAAGTACATAAACAACTTATCCAATGAGCCCCACACTTAAAACAAATTCTTCTATCCATCTGGAGAACCCTTTTTACATAACATTTATTGGAACAAAGATTTTTTAAGAAAGATAGTTTTGTGAAGATGAATGATGAAATTAAGAGAGAATGATTATCTAAAACTGTATGAAAAGTTATTATTGGTTGTGTTTATGATTACAAAGAAATGCTCCTTATATAGACACATTTCGCTGGCCTAAATGGAACTAAACTAAAGCCCAAAACAATCAAGGCCCAGTGATTTCGACATTAATCAATCAGATGTTGTATTCGATTACATCGAGTACAGCCTAACACTATGATATAATGCATTTCAACAAACTAACTATTTCGACCAACACACACAATTAATTCGACTTAATCGAAAGAATAGAAATTACACTTTCTAACATACCCCCTTAATTCATATTCTCAAGACTTCTCATCTCGATGCTTTTCTTTAACTCTTCGAATCTAACTTTCTTCATAGGTTTGGTGAATATGTCAGCTAGTTGAACTTCAGTCTTGCAGTGCTTTATTTCCAGCTTCCCTTTGTTGATTTGATCTCTAAGAAAATGATACCTCATTTCTATGTGTTTGCTTCGACCGTGACACACAGGGTGATTCTCCAGGTTAATGTCTGATTTGTTGTCAATAAATAGCTTTATCTTCTTAGGTTCCATTATCTTGAGTTCTTCAAGTAACATTTCGATCCATGCTGCTTGGCATGCAACATATGATGCAACTACATATTCTGCTTCGCAAGATGACAAAGCCACAATGCTTTGTTTCTTCGAACTCCAGGATATTGGAGCACCTTCGATCATAAAAATGTAGCCTGCAGTGCTTTTCTTTTCGTCCTGATCTTCATTGAAATCTGAATCAGTGTATCCATGAACTTTGACACTTGTGCTTTCCTTCGACTTCCTAGGCAGTAACACACCATGGTCGATAGTTCTCTTGATGTATCTCAGCACCCTCTTTACTGCGATGAGATGACATTTTTGAGGTTTCTCCATAAATCTGCTCAACAATCCTACACTTTGGCAGATATCTGATCTTGTATTGCAAAGATATCTCAAGGATCCAATAATTTGTTTGTACAATGTCGAATTTACAAACTCATCATTCGATTCCTTCTTCAGCTTTGCTCCTGTCTCTAACGGTGTAAATGCTTCGTTACAGTTGCTCATGTTGAATCTCTTCAAAATATTTTGAGCATACTTAGTGTGATGCAAAAATACTCCTTCAGTATTTTTGAATTCCATCACTAGGAAATATGAAAGATTCCTTAAGTCAAACATTTCGAACTCTTGCATTAGCTTCGACTTGACTT
Organism: Vicia sativa; assembly: GCA_021764765.1. NCBI lineage: Eukaryota > Viridiplantae > Streptophyta > Magnoliopsida > Fabales > Fabaceae > Vicia > Vicia sativa. The sequence continues at coordinate 224,487,546 of CM038795.1, read as the reverse complement.
TCATTATCTCAGCTTCGTCGGCTCCGATAATGAGTAAGTCATCTATATAGAGACATAAAATGATTCGATTGACACTGTCGACATCATTTACATACATTTCGTGTTCAGAGACACACTTTGTGAAACCAGTTTCGATCAGGAAGCTATCTATTCTCTTATTCCAAGCTCGAGGAGCTTGCTTCAAACCATAGAGATCCTTCCTTAATCTGTGCATCTTTAGAAAAATATAGATAAGGGATAAAGTTGGTAAAAATTGCATTGGAAAAATAAATAAACTATTATTTTAAGACAAATTTTTATGACTAGAAAAACATTTAGTGAGAGGGAGTACACTTTTTATGTATCAGTTAAATCATGTGGATCATGCCTATGATGTTTTTTACAAGTCTATTATTCATTTTTTCATTAGCAAAGATTAGAAGGGTTTCGCTTGCATGCTTTATATAATGTTCATAAATAAAAGGTTCATATAATAGACTTACTGGGGGCCTCAACTTTTACCGTCCTAGGTCCCTAACATAAATGCAGCAATTGCAGAGTGGGTCGGTGTTTCACATTGCAAGACCTTCCACTGGTAATTTGAGAAAAATCTTCTTTCGTTATGTTATTTTCTAGTCTCGTGGAAGATTTACTTGGAGTAATTCCACACACACACAAGCTCGATCTGTGATTATAAATAACTCGTGGAAAATAATAAATGTTTTTCTAGAACGGTGTCCTTTTCCACAACGATGTCAATTTCCAATCAACATAAATAAACTTTATAACTAAACAAAATGTTGGTGTGGTAGGGTGGAATGTCATGTGCAACGAAAGAGGTGGGAGAGGTCATTCAATGCTCTTATCTATTCCATGGTTAATTTAGATGATTTTTTTAGAGAGAGTTAAATACTAATATAATGATGTGTTTGATTAAGTGGTAATGGGTACTGAATTTGGTAAGAAAGACTATCTCATCGAGAATGGACTGGATCCACATGACCAATTTATAGCATTGTATGATTAATTTAATTTATGGTTACTAATTAAAATATTTATTCATTTTATTTTCATCTACCGTAAATTATATGCATCATTTTTAAGATAAATTTTAATAGTGTTATAAGTCATAGAAAAAAATTTGTACCACAATATAAATCATTTTACAATATCAATGAATAGTTAATGTAATTTTTTTTATTATATTCTTAAAAATTTATTATTCTCTCTTTTTAATTATATAAATATATTTTTTCTATGTCACTAATAAAAGATATTTTTGTAAAAAAATTTACAATTTTTTATTTTCATATCATAATTATTACTTTTTTTAATATGTGTGAAAAGTCAAAAACGACTTATAATAAAAAACGGATGTAGTAATTTATCCACATTACAGTATTTTCATATCATTTTGAATTACTTCTACTAATACAGTTATTTCCATTTTTATAAGAATTTTTAATTTTTCATTCGGCAAAGATTAATTTAGTTTCCAATAATCTTCATAAATAAAAGGTCCATATAAACGTGAATGGTCAAGCATATAAAAGGTCCATATAAAAGGTCCCACAATTTTTCATAGTTTCCCTTCCTTGGTCCCAACATAAATGGAGCAATCGGAAAAAGTGTAGTAGCTTTCATAGTGCGTCATTGATTCACATTGCAAAATCTTCCACGGCTACTTGATCAAAATAGATTGGCAATGAAGGTTCCATGAAATGTCAATTTGAGAAAAACCTTCTTTTGTTATGTCATTTTCTAGTCTCGTGGAAGATAGACTGGAGTAGAAAAATCTAAAGCTCGATCTGTGATTATAAACCACACAATATACTTTGTGAGAATGAAAGTCCTAAAATATTAAATGTTTTTTAGAGCGATACTTTAGCACAACGATGTCAATTTCCAATCAACATAAATGAATTTTGGCTTAAATGTATTTTTGATCCCCCTAGTTTTAAAATTCTGAAATTTAAGGCTCCCTAGTTCAAAAGTCAGATTTTTGATCCCTCTAGTTTATCAGAGTTGGGATTTTTGAAGTCCCCCTCCATGTGGCTGTAAAGTTGATGACTTGGCAAAGTGATTGTTGTCCATGTCATATAATTCCAATAATTAAATAATTTATAATTATGACTTGGCAACGTAATTTATAATTAAATAGAATTGGGGATTAATTAACCTTAATTCACCGTCTTCTCCTTGTTCTTCCTTCCAGCAGCAACAACCACTCATCCACGAGCAACCTACAGCCGTCCTTCATCGTGCATTTCGTCCTTCATCGTGCATATAATCCTTCATCTCAATTCCTCAATAACACAATGTCTCAGAAATCAGTCTCTTCTACTAGCTACATGAACCGTGTTGTGAGAAACTAATGCTTATGTGGAGTTGATGCTCCATTGATGACGGCGTGGACGGAATCAAACCCTAGATGTCGCTTCTATGAGTGTGGAATGTACAAGGTATGTAAAACAAACCATGTGGGCAGCAGCTAGAGCAACTTCAATACCATTGTGGACAAGATCAATGGAGAAATTAAAGTTACAAAAAGAAGAGGCATGGAAGGACATAAATGAAATACCGGCAAAATTCTGGACAAGAGCTTACATCCAAACATATTTAAAATGTGATATTCAGGTAAATAACATGTGTGAGGCTTATAACAGGGTAATCTTGGAGTATCGAGACAAGCCTATCATAACCTTGTTGGAGGGAATCAAACATTACATCACAAAGAGGATAACAAAACAAAAGGCATTGCTGCAAGGATATACAGGAGAGATATGTCCCAGAATACAGATGCTGCTTGAGAAGAACAAAAAAGAAGCACAACAATGGACTCCAACTTGGCATGGTGATGATGATCTCTAAGTTTTTGGAGTGACCAATGGAGCTGATACTTACTGTGTGGATCTTAACAAGGCATCATGTAGCTGTAGGAAATGAGAGTTGTCTGGAATACCTTGTTGTCATGTGATTTTATGCATTTGGAACATAAGGAAAAAGCCTGAAGATTGTATCTCTTCTTATTACATGTTAAATTTATGATTACTCTGCATATGATCCAATTGTCTAGAATACTCTGACTGTTTCTATTTTATGCAGCAAAGTGACATTTGAGAAGACATATGCAAATATTGTCTTTCCAACAAATGGGCCACAGCTATGGAATAATATTGACCATGTGCCAATTTGTCCTCATATAATGAGAAGGTCAATTGGACGTCCGAAGAAAATGAGAAACAAGTCTGCTGATGAGCCTAAGAACCCTCATGTGCTCCCAAGAAAATTTGCATCAGTCACATGTAACAAATATGGACAAGTTGGCCACAACAAAAGATCTTACAAGGGTAAGAGGGTTGCTGACAGGGCAATACCAAAGGGAGGGAACAAAGTTAAGAAGGCAAAGACTACCAAGACAACAACTACTACAAACAATGCCACAAAAACAACAAAGACAACAAAGACAACAAAAAAGGCAACAAAGAAGGCCAAACAATCTCAAGTTGAAATTGGATAGGGATCTCAAGCTCCACAACCTACCCAAGATTAGATGGTGCATTAGGAACCTGTATTTTGAATTGATCTTGTTTTGTATTCAACCTGATCATGTATGGAACCTATTATGGTCCTGTAATATTTTGGTCATTAAGAACCTCTTTAGTTATGTCAACCTTTTTTGGTCATATTATAAACCTGTTATGGTTATTCTAAACCTGTATTGGAACCTCTTATGCACAAGGTTTACATATTATGCAACATATATGTTATGCTTAACTGTTTTGGTTAACTGTTAATCCATACAAAATTCTATAATGGATTCATATTCCTTAACTAAATTCCATAACTGTTAATCCATTAACTGTTAATTCATTAACTGTTAATCCATTAACTGTTAATCCATTAACTGTTAATCCATACAAAATTCCAAAATGGATTCATAACATCAACAAAACAAAATTGTCAACATAATGGATTCATATTCATTAACTAATAATCCATACAATTACATAACAACATATTGAACCTAATAATCCATACAAAATTCCATAAAGTACATTGAACATATAATACACCTAATATGGCTGCAACTATTACAACCAAAACAAAACTACCTAATTTATTTCATTATTAGAGCTGCAACTAATGCAACCAAAACAAAAACAGTGATGAACCAATTGAACTTTACATGTTTCTTCATTAACTTCATCTTTATCCTCAGTTCTTCTTCTTTTGATATTGCATCTTTAGCCCTTTGCTTTTCCTCATCCAATTTGCACAGTAACTCAGAAATTATTTTCTTAGCCCTTAAGTTCATCTCCTCATCCAACCAAATAAAATTGCTGCCCTTCGTAAAACCTTGAATCTGCATCAATGGAGAAGAGGAAATTTCAGAAGCTGCATCTTTAGAGACATACGTCTGACTAATGAATTTTTAAGGGAAAATAAAACATACCTTGTACATTCCACACCCATAGAAGCGACGTCCAGGGTTTGATTTTGTCCTCGCCGTCATCAACGGAGCATCTGTAACGCCCGGAAATTTAATTAATTATTTAATTAAATTATATAAGAAATTATTTATTGGAATTAGTCGAAGTTGGGAATTATCGAAATTATTATAAGAGGCGTTAATTGGATTAATTGTTGATTAGCCGATAATAATAATAATAATAATAATAATAATAATAATAATAATAATAAATAATAATAATAATAATAATAATAATAATAATAATAATAATAATAATTGACTATTAGTAATAATAATAAAATTAGAATAATTTGTTGGGCTTAGATGGTTGAAATTAGTAGAAAGAGAGGTGTAGAGAAATAGGTCCAATAAGAGAAATATAATTATTAGTTATTATAAATAATAAGAAATTAGGTTTTTGGAGAGGTTGTTAGAAAACAAGGAGAATTATAAGGGTTTAGTGAAGATTTTTGGGAAAAGGTTGTATGTGGGAGAAAGAAAATAGGATTAAGTGAATAACCAGTTTAGTCGGAGAATTAATATTATGAGTAGAAATTAATTGACTAAAATAATTAGTGAGTTTTATTATAATGTGAGAAATAAAATGAGAAGTATTATTTAATTGGCCAATAAAATATATGATAGAATAATACTTGAATTATTAAAGGAGTAGAATAATTAATTTAATTAATAATAGAGTAGAATATAAAGGAGTATTTAAAGGAAGAAAATAATAGGAATAGGGTTTGTACGTGAGAAAAGAAACCAAATTGAAGAAGGAGGAGGCACAAAGGTTAGGAGAGGATACCGGAAGTGCACAATCGGAACCGGAAAGTAGAAATTCGACCGGAAACTAGAGAGACCGTTAATCCAAGGTAAGGGTGGGGTTCTGACTTTCTAATGAGTTGTATGATGAGTAGTATATGGAAATTAGGATAATGGAGAATTTTGCTATGTATTTATGATTGTTCTATTTGGTGAGAAATTATTTGATGTTAGTGTGTTGAAATTATTCTTGAATATGATGAAATTTGTCTTGAGTTTTAAGTTGCTAAATTGATTTTGTAGGTTGAATATGTATATATTATTTCGTTATAATATTTATATATGTGTAGTGTATAACCATGTTTATCCACATATGTACCGAAACTTTATCAAATATATTTATATGCACGGTATCGTAACTTTTCATTAATTTAATTGTTTTGGTAGACATCACAATTGGGTAGATAATTGAGGGTATCACGTTACAGTACCAGTATATTAGAGTAAGCCGAAAATCTAAGTTAATGTTTCATACATTGTAGTATTAGTTTATTTGATTGGTTAATGTTTGATAAGGTTTAACCTTAGAATTGTTAATTTACAATTTTAATATATTGATAACATAAAGTTTTGTTTATGAGAATAATATTAGCTATTTAACTATTAGCTTTTATAATTATAATAGTTTTAGTATTATTAATATGATAAATTAAGAGTTTTGAGTAAGAGACAATTATTTGGTTAATTGATTAATTTAAATTATTTTGATTCTATTAGAGTTATTAAAGTTGTCAATAGAGTTGTTAGAATTGTCAATAAAATTATCAGAGTTGTTTTGAGTTATTAAGAGTCATACTTTAATGGTTTTGGGTGATTCTGACATGTCTAGAGTTGTCAGCATTGTTTTCGAGTTGTTTAAAATTAAACCTAATAAGCCGTAGAATTAAAGGCAAAGGTATTTGACCCTTTAGAGTTGTTTTACTATTATTTGAGTCAGACCATTAACCAATTATTTTCATAAATATTATTTTACATACAAAAGTTGTCGGTAGAGAAATTTTGAGCACCATAGAGTTATTTTAGAATTGTAGGGATCGTGGTAGAGTGATTTATAATTTATTGAGAATTATGTCAAGTTATAATTATATATTATTATGACATTTTTCTGAGTTAAGAGTATAGAATAAGTTATATAATTGCAGGTGATACATTGTGTCGTGTTGTTTCCGTTGAATTGTTGTTGTTGTTTGGTGGTATTGATGTTGCTAATAAATTGCGAAGTTGTAAATGGTGTAGTAATTGTTATTGTTTGTTGGTATTGATGTTGTTAATAAATTGTGAAGTTGTAGATTGTGATGAAATTGGTTGTTGTTTGCTCGTATTAATTCTATTGATAAACTATTATTGTTGTTGATACGTTGATGAAGTTGTAGGTCGTATGACCAATGTTGATAAGTTGTTTTGCAGTTGATAAAGATGTAGGCCTATGGTCAATGTGGAATAAGTTGAATTGTTCTAATTTATGGACATGCTTGAGTTGTAGGTCGAATGACCAGTGTTGATCTAGTTGTTGTTGTTGTATGTTGTTGTTGTTGTTGTTGTTGCATCATTGTGTATTTGTTGTTGAAGTTGAGGTCGCATGGCATACATTGCATGATTAAGTTGGCCTGGATTGGCACCACGTTGAAAGTTGAAGGCTTATGCCTTGACCTTGATGGCACCACGTTGAAGGCTTATGCCTTGTTGAATGCCTCGATAACCTGGCATGATTTTAAGTTTGGAGTTCTGCTCCAAATGGTACCACATGCATTTGCATAGTTGAGTCACATATTGAGTCGCGTGTTAAAGTTGTTGGTATTATTTGTTATTTGTTGATTGTCAATGTGATGTTGTTATAAGTTGTTGTTGCTATAAGTTGTTATTGTTGTGAGTTGATGTTGTTATAAGTTGTTGTTGCTATAAGTTGTTATTGTTGTGAGTTGTTGTTGTTATAAGCTGTTGTTGCTATAAGTTTCCGTTGTTATAAGTTGTTGTGGTTATAAGTTGTTGTTGTTATAAGTTGATGTTTTTATTAGGTTGTGTTGATTTAAGTTGTTACGTTGATTAAATAAAATGTATTCTTGTTATTATTTAGTTGTTTGTTGGTTGTATGAATAATTAATGAAGCATTGATTTACCTTATCTGAATTCTAATATATTATTTATCATACGATTTATTAGATTGTTAGATATCTCACCCCTTCTGTTGTGATGTTGCCTCTACGTGGGTAACGTGCAGGTAATGAAGAATAAAGGTTTAGTTGTTGTTAGTTCGAGTCGGGTTGTTGCTCTGATACGTAACACTCGGGGGGTGAACGCTAGTTATTTTGCTATTTTGATTTTGTTGTTGAATAACTATGTTGATATATGAAAAGTAATTGTTGACTTTAAATTTTTTTAAGTTGAAAATATGCTATGACATCCAATTGATTAATGTAGTTCCGCTGCTTAATATTAATAAAGTTGATTCATGTTGTTTTGTTTCATCCGAGTTTAGGTGTTATGTATCTGTGTTAGCGTGTTGTTGTTTTAGTTGAATTGTAATACTCCAATTTTTTGTTGAAAAGAATTTTATAACTCTGATTTTCATCATAATTACCGGGGTAGAATTGGGGTGTTACAATAGTGGTATCAGAGCAGGTCGGTCTGTCCGGCCAGTGTTGTCTAATGTTGTTTACTTCCTTTGTACACGACAAGTGTGTGAAACGCTGTCGGTACTTGTTACTTTTAGGTTGACTGACTGCTTGCAGGAATTAAGTTGAAGCTAAGTGGGGGAGAAGCTTTGCTTCTCGGATGCGTTGGTTGAGAGATATCATATTAGTATGCTACTAATGGATACAGTGCAAACATTGTAGGAGCCTTGCTGTTTCTTGAATACGAAGTAATACAGATTTAAGATTTTGGTTGTTTGACAAGTTGGATTGTATTGGAAAAGAATAGTTGCTATGAGATAGAATTTAGTAAGTTGTTGTTTCAGTAGGCCATGCTGTAGAATTATTTGGATTGATTTTAAAAATTGTAGAAGTTGTTGGAGTTGTTGGAGTCGTTGGGATCTTTGAACTGTGATTGGAAGTTGGAAAAAGGATTCTATTAATGTTAGTGACGACGGTTTAATATCTATTATGGTTGTCGGCTATCTATTGACAAATTGAGGAACTGATCACCCTTAATCTCTTGTTGATAGTAGACGAGATCATGTTGGATGATATAAAATTGTTTTGCTATCTTAATGGTAAGTAAGTAGTGGGTGCTACGACGAGAATGTCGTTAAGGTGAGGATACCATGGTGTACAGGAAAGTAAGCGAGTTGTAGTTGTTACTATTTTGTAAGATATTGTTTCAAGGTATTGCTAAAATGGTTGGCAAGACAGTAACGATTATGTTTCAAGAGTAATGGAAGATTAACGTTTGCGTATTGGATTTAACCATGTTGAGTTGTTGTTATATCAGAAAGATAGTAGTCGGAGTGTTACCAAACGCAACTGAGGATGCTTGTGTCGGATAGATTTTCGAGGACGAAAATATTCTAAGTGGGGGAGAGTTGTAACGCCCGGAAATTTAATTAATTATTTAATTAAATTATATAAGAAATTATTTATTGGAATTAGTCGAAGTTGGAAATTATCGAAATTATTATAAGAGGCGTTAATTGGATTAATTGTTGATTAGCCGATAATAATAATAATAATAATAATAATAATAATAATAATAATAATAATAATAATAATAATAATAATAATAATAATAATTGACTATTAGTAATAATAATAAAATTAGAATAATTTGTTGGGCTTAGATGGTTGAAATTAGTAGAAAGAGAGATGTAGAGAAATAGGTCCAATAAGAGAAATATAATTATTAGTTATTATAAATAATAAGAAATTAGGTTTTTGGAGAGGTTGTTAGAAAACAAGGAGAATTATAAGGGTTTAGTGAAGATTTTTGGGAAAAGGTTGTATGTGGGAGAAAGAAAATAGGATTAAGTGAATAACCAGTTTAGTCGGAGAATTAATATTATGCGTAGAAATTAATTGACTAAAATATTTAGTGAGTTTTATTATAATGTGAGAAATAAAATGAGAAGTATTATTTAATTGGCCAATAAAATATATGATAGAATAATACTTGAATTATTAAAGGAGTAGAATAATTAATTTAATTAATAATAGAGTAGAATATAAAGGAGTATTTAAAGGAAGAAAATAATAGGAATAGGGTTTGTACGTGAGAAAAGAAACCAAATTGAAGAAGGAGGAGGCACAAAGGTTAGGAGAGGATACCGGAAGTGCACAATGTAATACGGTGAACTGAATTTTTTAGGATTTTTTGTATCCAAATGTGCGGATAGCAAGAGTCGCCACCGACTTTTATTTTTATCCAATTAAGGGAAGGTAAAAGTACAGAAAAAGACCTTCGCTAGATTCTGAGTACGGGAGAATGGTTATGAAAAGGGAAGGTATTAGCACCCCTTTCCATCCGTAGTTATCTACGGGCTCTTAGTTGCTCTTAGATCACTTTTGAAAAACTTGTGCTTTCTGTGTGTTTGAAAAATGTTTTGAAAAGGCATTTCACTTTGACTTTGTAATGATTCATGTAGGAATGTATACAAAGTGTTCGGAAATGTTTCATTTTTAGAAAAAAGAGCTTTGCAATGATTCACGCTGGAATGTATACAAAGTGTTTTGAAAGTGTGAGGTGTGAAAAGTATTTTTGATTTGAGCAAGCAACTAAAAGACTTGTTACCCACTCAGAATTGGTCGTTTTCGTATTTCTACATTCCTCTAGAATAGCGCTAACCGTACCATTAGTTAGTAGGTAGCTCCATTCGTTGGATGTAAACGGGACAATCGAAGGGACATCGGATGGTCATAGAAGGCAACTTGTAGGAGGTATCCTAGCACATTCGAAGGGACTATCATCATTTTTCGTAGGCGACAATCGAGGGTCAAGATCATGTATTCGGAGGCGACATCGTGGGGCCAATGATCTCTATATCGAAGGGACTATGATGATTTGTTTTGGAGGCAACGGTGCTAGAATACCTCTACGTTCGAGGGACATGACCATTGAATCGAAAGGCAACGAGAGAGAATTACCCTAAGGGGTGCATGTGTGAAAGAGTGTGTTGATTCAGAATATATTATCTTGAAGATTAGTGTGAGCTATGTCCAATTATTATCTTGCCATACACGCCTAATTACTAGCAATTGATAAAGGTGCGGAAAGTAAAATGCGGAATGTAAAGTGCGGAAAGGTAAACCTAGCTATTACATGGCTTTGGGGCAGATACATAATCAGAAAATGCGGAAAGTAAAAGTCCTAAATTAAGCTATTACATCCCATGAGCAGTTACATTATTGGAAAAAATAAAACAGTAAAAGAAACCGTCTGAATCGGAACAACCTGTGAAAAGATAAGAAAATCGGGAAATTTGATGAAGTCGGATAAGAGGAAAATGTTAGAAAAAATGCAAATTTTAATATGAGAAAATTAATGCATGCTGGAAATAAGATAAATAAGCTATGATAATTTTTTTGGAATTTTTGGAAAAGGTTTGATAATTAAAATGCCATTTATAATGTTTTAAATGCTAAAATAAAAATAAAATAAATATGCATGCAAAAATTATATTTTTTAATTTATTAAATTAAATAAACATTTTTGTGAAAATAATGTAAAAAGAAAATATGTTTTTGGTATTTTTAAGATGCAGAAATAAAATATAGAAAACAATTAAAATAGAATAGAAAATATTAAAAATAATGAAAATATGGAAAATAGGCAAGTTTTGTAAAAAGGAAAAGGGATTGTCTGAACCGGGAATCGATCCGGAGACATCCCCTTCAAACCTTGAAAACCAAAGCCTTTGCCATCTGAGCTAGCGTGCATCCGTGTCATGGAATTGGAAGCGTATGTTTATAAGCGTATACGTATCCTGGATTTTTGAATTCAACGCACAGTCAGCCAATGGACCCCAGGTGGAATGGAGAGAGCGAATCAGAGAGCGCGAAGACGCCACGCATGCACACGCCGGTCAAAGAAAGTCCACGACGCCGGAGCCCTAGCTCCGGTCGTCTTCTCCGGCCAACTTGAAATTGAAACAAGCAAAATACGCAGAATAAATGGGAAAGGCTGCGAGCACGATGGTGCCATTAGTTTCGATTGATTCGTCCTATATAAGCCGGTTCGAAGCTTTCCAGATTTTTAACCCTAACAATGGCAATATGGTTTCTGGACGTTCAAGCTTGCATGTAAGGGTTCAAACATGACCTAATCATCATCCTGAATTGATACAAACACACAAACAACATTAATAATGCATGAAATATGAAATTCGAATTTCAAAAGTTTACCAAACCGGAGCAAGTTGTAGGGCACGATTCTGGGTGTTTTGGCTTCGAGTAAAAGATGCTTTTGATTCTGGAACCTCCGAGCACGATGGAATGGTGGAAGAGGTGGAATGGTGAAATTGAAACTCGAATTTTCAAGAATGTATGAAAATTTGCAAGAATTTTGGCTTGTTTTTAGGTTAGGATTCCTTCTTGATGCTTGTGATATTTTGGTATTTATAGGAGATAATTGGATGGCAAAAGAGTGGAAAAAGATTGCTTCTTGAATGTCCAAATATTTTCCAATAAATTCAAATCAAATATTTGAAAATATTGATTTTCTTCCCATGTAAAAGGCTAGCACAATTTGGAATGAATCTTGGGCTTTCTTGGACATTTAGGAAGATATAAGATCATTCCTTTTGAAAAAAATAATTAATTTTCATATTTTATATAATTTATTTTTGAATTAAATGTCATAAAATTCAAATATAAATCATAAAAATAGAAAATAACCAAAGCCAAGCATTTATGGGTCAAAAATAGCATCATGAACAAGTTTGGATCAAAAGATTATAGGCCCATTTGGAAAGTTTTGCAATTTGACCAATATGTCCTTTTGTGCAATTGTCCAAAATTTCCCAACTTCTGAATAGTGTATCTTGCTCAATTTTCCACATTTTTGAGAGTTCTTGGACTTTTTGGAAAGCTCTAAGAGTCCTCTAACCAATGTCTTTGGTTTCACTTCAATTGGAGTTACCATGCTCAATATATGTCCAAGACAAAAAGTTGACTTTTTGTTGACTTTGAAAAGGACCTGTAATGTTTTGAGCTATACCTCTCAAATGAAGCATTTTTGGATATTCTTGTGAGACATGAAGTTGTAGAGAATTGAATTTCCTTCAAAACAAGAGGTGGTGGAAAAATTTCTGAGAAAGTATGAGAAATTTATGATCAGTCAAAGTTCAGTTGACTTTTCACCTAGAAACCCTAATTTAGAAAGTTTGACCTTTGAGCAACTCTTGAGTTTTCTTGATGAATCATGATCAACCCTTGATCAAATGATGAATGTAACTTCAAAATGAGGATGTTGACCAAAAATCAGAAGTTTTGACTGTATGTTGACCACAGTTGACTTTTTGACCAATACAACTGATTTTCAACCATCTGAGCAATTGTCTGAGGGAACTTGACTTGTGAAGCTTGAAACTTGATATGGAGAATCTTTGAAGCATATGAGGAAGCATGAAAACCATTGGAGGTGTTAGAAGTCCACCTGGATCTGAGGAATGCCAAACCCTAGTTTGGGTTGATTGTATAGGAGAGTGTTCATCTGATCAACTCTTGAGGAATCCTTGAGCATGGATGTATGAAATGTCTTTGAGAGATATGAGGGCAAATTTTGGGGTATGACAGCTGCCCCTGTTCAATCTTCTTGTACTGGAAGGGTTAGATTGGCATGCTTTGCCTTTCGTGACCTGGAGGTAGAAGATGATTGAACACTCGAGTACTCCTGAAAATTTGCACTCGCTGCTGGTGAAAATGTAGGAATGGGCTTACAGATGCCATTTGGAGAAGTTGAAGATTTCGCTGGGGAATGAGTCGTACGCTAGACTCGAGATGGTTGTAGGAGATGGGCTTAAGATGCCATCCGGAAGGATTGATGCTGGGGGGTGAGCCGTACGCTAAGCTCTGTAGAGGCTTCTGGAAGGAGATGGGCTTAGGATGCCATCCGGAGGGAGTCGTACGCTAGCCTTCGTGCTCACTTTTGAATGAAGTTATTGGTTGGTACCGGTTTTTTAACCAAATATGCAGCATTCTGAAAGTGGAGAAATGTTGACAAGTAGTCGGAGATGGGCTTAAGATGCCATCCAAGGCAACTGAGTCGTACGCTAGACTCTCGTAGTTGCTGTTGATAATAGGAGAGGGTCAGAATAGTTCTTCGTGCTGACTGCTCTGAGGGGACAAAATGTGGACATTTCCCTGTTGTGCATCGGGTGTTGATCCACTGCCTGTTATCGGAGGATAACTTGTGATCGTTCGGATAAGGTTTCCCGTCTAGCTTCGGGTATTAATCCTGGATCCGTTGTTGGAGAACAACGAGGTTGGTCGCTCAGATAGTTTTCCCGTCTGGTTTCGGGCATTAATCTTGGACCTGCTTGCGTCAGAAGTGACTTTCACCTGCTTTGGAGAAAACAAGAGAAACTTTGATAGAATATTGTTAGTCTTATGCAAAGTATGATGCATGACGATGCGTATGAATGATATATGCACAAATTATGATATTCATGAATAATGCATGAATGATGGATGCTGTGGTATTTCAAAACATATCCATCTTGAGGAAGATGGGAATGTCCTGCTTGAGAATTTCTGACTTCTGCTTGGGAATGAGACGGATCGGAAACCTCGAGAAGGAATATAGCTTTGAATTCTCCGATGCACTATCTGACCAAGTTTCGAGTCTAGATACTGTTGTGGATGGGAGAGACTAAAGAGCGTGCCGCCAAAGATCTTGTTTATGGACTCTGCTGGGGAAGATTCAAGAGGCGCTTCATAGGGAGAGGTTAGGAGGTGCTCTTGGGAACTTTAGCTTCGAGGAGTAATTGATAGACTGGAGACGGGTTGGAAGGATATGGAGACCGTCGAAACCTCGGCTAGGGAATAAAGGATGTAAGTTTCCTCCGATGCACTATCGACCAAGTCTCAAGTCTAGACACTGCTGCTGGGAAAGGGAATTGTTGAAAGGCATCCGCTGTGGACGAATGTTTCTGCTGGAGATAAAGCTGTTAATGATGAGGTTTTAAGACATCAGGACTAGTAAAGGGAATCTGCGATGGGAGAATTTGTAGTGAGTGATATCTCTGGGGATTGTACTCTGGGAAATGCATTGGTGACTTTCGTCGTCATCTCAATTGGAGCTGTAGTAATTACTCTTGTATGTTCACTTTTCGTATGTTTGCGAACAATTTTTATTGTCGGATGCGTATAATCATTCAAAGCAGACGTTTGGACTTTATGCAAACAACAACAAATAGAAATGGCAAATAGTAAGAAATTTGCATTTATTTGAAAGGTGGCGTATGGCCGAGTAGTTTATACAAGAGAAAAGTAAAAGGCTATGCGGAAACAATCTCGTTAAGTTCCAACTATGCTAGTACTCATATATTTCAACTATCTCATCTCCTTGCTGTCAGTAGAAAGTGATTGAATTGATCTTCGCCATTTGAACTTGAATGTTGATAGTAGTAGTCTGAAGATAAGTGATCTGGACGAGACATAGTCGTACGCTTAAATCCCTAACTTTTGCCTAGACCGCCCTTTCGGGTTTTCAGTCTACCGGGATACCCTTTTTTGCCCAAGCCGCCTTTTCAGGTTTTCGACTTGCCGGGTGTACATATTTTGTATATATCCTTAACTTTTGCCCGAACCCTTTTGGTTCGCCAGGATGCCCTTATTTTTGCCTAGGTTCGTCGACCTAGCGGGTCTCTTTTATGCGTAGTATTTTTTGACTATGTCTGCGTTCACAGGGTGTGGGAAGTCTTCACCGTCCATGGTGCTAAGTATCATAGTTCCACTGAAAATCTTGTCTTGACTACAAATGGTCCCTCATGGGTGGGAGTCCATTTGCCCCAGGATCACCTTGTGGAAGAATGATGCGCTTGACTACTAGATCACCAACTTGGTACACTTGGTGCTTGACCTTCTTGTTAAATGCTCTGATCATTCGCTTCTGATAAATCTGTCCATGGCAGATGGACGCTAGTCGTTCCTCATCAATCAAGTTAATCTGGTCAAGGCGAGTCTGGATCCAATCGTCTTCGCCTAACTCTGCGTCCTGGAGGACTCTGGTTGAGGGTATCTGTACCTCGATAGGTAAGACGGCTTCCATACCGTACACGAGAGAGAAGGGGGTTGCCCCTGTTGATGTGCGTACTGTAGTGCGATAACCATGAAGAGCGAATGGTAACATCTCATGCCAATCTTTGTAAGTCACTGTCATTTTCTGTATAATCTTCTTAATGTTCTTGTTGGCGGCTTCCACTGCGCCATTCATCTTAGGTACGGGTACTACGTTAGCGACCCACTGGGGATAAAAGGTGACAGCTAGAAAACCGGCATTGAACTGCTTCATAACTTCGGCTTTGATTTTCTCTGACATTTCCGGACGCATACGACAAACTTTCTGTTTCACTGGGAGAAAACCTTCTTTAGTTGGCAATCGATGAACCACAATATCAATGTCCAAACCAGGCATGTCTTCGTATGACCAAGCAAAAACCTCAATGTAGTCTCGTAGCATCTGAATCAACCTTTCTTTAAACCTGCTCAAGACCCGCTCCTATCTTGATCTCTTTTCTGTCTTCGTACCCAAATTCACAACCTCAACTTGCTCTTCATGTGGCTGTATAACTCGATCCTCTTGCTGTAGCAATCTAACAAGTTCTCCTGGCACTTCACAATCTTCCTCACTTTCATCTTCGGCTTGGTAGATCGGATTATCGAAGTCATATTTAGCACTAGCATAGCTGTTATTAACGAGATTCGGAGTGATTCTGCAGTGTATCACGTGGGTGTGTGTAAGAACACATAGCCTTTTGAAGGGGTGATAAAGTAAAAGAAAGAAAACATAATTGAATGCAAAAGTCCAACGAATTTATTGAATGAAAATACGCAAACAACAAATAAAAACCCTCGCAAACGAGCCATGATGCCCCGGGCAAGGCACTAGGCTTTAGAGTTTATTGTTCAAAACATAGAAAATACGAAAAGCAAACAAAACAAGAATAATTACTCCTGACTAAAGGAGATTGGTATGACGTCTTCGGTCTTCCAATTGCTGAGTCCGTTGTCGGGAGTTGGAAAGATCCAATTGCTGATGTCGAAGTCGTTGTCGTCGTCTTCTATAGCATGGATCCCACTCTGGCTGATGCGGAAGGGAAGTTGGCGGCACGCTCGCGGCGTATCATCTTCTTCCCTTGATGGTGAAGCCTAAACCGGTCTTGTCAAACTTGAAAGGAAGATCAGGGAGCTGACCCCAAATAGTACTACCACCCTCTTCAACAGCAGCTTGAGCATCTTTCAGGGAGGCCATCCTAGGAGGAGCTTGTGTAACTTCAGGAGTAGCAGGAGAGTCCACAGGCATGACTATGGGGACTGTTTCGAAAGCTTGACAGGGAGTCTCGAAGAATTCACCCTCTACCTCGAGGTATCGGAACGACTGTAGATGACTGACCATGTACTCTTCTTCACCACACACTGTAACAACTTTTCCTTTCACTGGGTACTTCACTCGATGCAAGGTAGAAGTGCCGCCCCATGTATCCAAGGCGCCCAAGTAAGAGTAAGCGGACGGATGTCCATCACAAAGAAAGTAGAGTCAAAAGTCCGGAACCGACTTTGTGAGTGAGCTCTCCAATCCGCTTAGAACCATCAAAAGCTCTCACGATAATGTCGCTGGGTCTCAGAACCAACCCTTCGACATCAAGGCGATCAAAAGCAGTCTTCGGCAGGATGTTCAGAGCAGAACCGGTATCCACCAAAACATGAGATAATGTAGTGCCCTTGCATTCCACAGAGATGTGCAAGGCTTTGTTGTGTTTCCTTCCGGCAGGAGTCAAATCAGCATCGAGAAACCTAGGCCGTTGTTGGCAGCCAGGCTAGCAATACAAACTTCAAACTGGTCAGTAGTAGTGTCTTGCGGCACGTGAGCATTCTTCAGAAACTTCACCAAGGCGTTAGCATGAGCCTCGGAGCACAAGAGCAAAGCCAGCATGGAGATCTTGGACGGAGTCTGTCCCAACTGTTCCACAACATTGTAGTCACTCTTCTTGATAATCTTCAGAATTTCCTCCATTTCTTGTTTGGAGGTGTCCTCGGCAACTTCCTTTGGTACTTCTGGTTGAGCAGGATGAATCACTGGTTCTTTCCCTCTGGTTGGGGATATTGGTTGAGTAGCTGGAATGCGAGCTGGAGTCGCGGTGTCTTTTGGAGGAGAGATATCTGGAGAGAACACTCTTCCGGTTCTGGTCACCTTACTGGATCTGGTGATGTTGTCGATGTCAGGAATAGGAGCTTCAACTGTAAGATCTTCAATGGTCAGAGGGTCTTTCTTGACGCCATGGTGGTAAACATCAGATCCATAATCCCAAGGGATAGCTTTGTCAGAGGAATACGGAACTGGTCTTGGAGAAGTGATAATGAGAGGTGCCACTCTAGGCACAGGATCAGCAGAGGAAATCCTTATGGTGTTAACATCAGCATAGTCTTCTGGGAAGTCGTCACCCCATCCGGTTGCTTTAATATCTTCAATAGGAATCTTGTAGCTCTCAGGAACGGAATACTTCACCATGTAATCATACTTTCCACTTGGCTGCCCCAAGGTATCCCATACAGATGGTACAGTTTCATTCGCATCTTCGATCTTCAGTTTAGACATGCCTTCACACAGTTTCTGCACAGGTGGTTTCAAGAAAAGTATCTCGCGGTTATCCATCATGCACTGGACACGTCTTCTCAACCAAGCACAACCATCAGGTGCAGAGGGGCACCAACGACAATTCTCTGGGCATCCTGGATTGATACCGGCTTGCAGCAAGTTCTTCTTAACAGTCATCAGAGGAATGGTCAAGTCATCTATATTGAAAACATAAGTATCGTCACCAACAGCATTGGAACTCTTGTCATGGTTAGGCATAGGAGCGTTGATCACATTCGGAGTCTCAACAGGAGGATCGAATTCAATCTGCTTAGCTTCAATCATGTCTTGAATCTTGTTCTTCAGAGCCCAACAGTTGTCAGTGTCGTGCCCTGGGCTATTGGAGTGGTAAGCACACTTAGCATTAGGATTGTATTTCGGAGAGGAAGTGTTGACATTCTGAGGAGGATCCCTCAAGGTAATCAGCTCTGCTTTCAACATGTGTTGCAAGGCTTGCGACAACGGCATGTTGATCTTTGTAAATTGTCTTCGTGGCGCTCGCGCGTTGTCTCAGAGGTTGTCCGATGTAGGATTGGAGATCACAACCGCCCCACATTGAGCGGTCGGTCTTGGCTCGGCTTTTCGACCATACACAGTTAGCTTC
This sequence comes from Vicia sativa, assembly GCA_021764765.1. Classification (NCBI taxonomy): domain Eukaryota; kingdom Viridiplantae; phylum Streptophyta; class Magnoliopsida; order Fabales; family Fabaceae; genus Vicia; species Vicia sativa. The sequence goes on along the minus strand of CM038795.1, from coordinate 224,468,878 downwards.
TTTCTTACCACCAAAAGATCTTCGCAGATTTGAAGATGACTCTACCGAATCTTTCCACTCTTGATACCGCCTTCGGCGCTGTAAGTATCACGGTGAATCCTGAAGAGTTTCCAATCAGATGATTGAAGAATGGACCCGACAACGTTCCCATGAACATATCAACCAACTCCCTATTGGACAAGGGCGGTTGAACTCTGCCTGCTAGATCTCTCCATTTCTGAGCATACTCCTTGAACTTCTCATCACGACCCATAGACATGCTTTGTAGTTGCATGCGAGTGGGTGTCAATTCAGCATTGTACTCATACTGTCTGTAGAAAGCATCGGCCAAATCACTCCAAGTACGGATACGGTCATTCTCTACCTGATAATACCACTCCAACTGAGTTCCGGACAAACTCTCTTGAAAATAGTGCATCCACAACTTTCTGTCATCAGTGTGGGGGCTGATCTTCTGAACATAGGACTTCAAGTGCAGCTTCGGACAAGAAATGCCATCATACTTGGCAAAATTAGGAACTTTGAACTTGGGAGGGATCACAACACCAGGGACAAGACTCAGATCATCAAAATTCAGCCCGGACATCTTCAGATTTTCCACAGCATTCAAACGGTCTTCAAGTTGCTTGTACTTGTCATCTCCGTCGGGAGTACTGGTCATCATCATAGTGGTCTTCTCTGTCTTTCTCAGGCTCACGCTGGTTGCCTTCGCCATCACCCTTGTTACTCCCTTCATTCTTGACACTGTTGTCAGAGTACTCAATCCGACTGACCACTCTAGGACCACCTTTGTAGCGTCTGCCCATGTTGAGTAGACCCACAACCTTCTTCTTCTTGTTGATGAGCTTCTTCAGATCCTCTTGGCCTTGGACCAAGCTAGTGAACATCTGCTGAAACTGAGCATTCTGAACCTGGAGATCTTTGACAGTCTGTTCGAGAGCCATTGCTGCTAAAATAAATAGCAAGAGGATAAGAAAACCAATCTCCAATGTACCTGTGATGCAATGTTATGCTATGCTATGCAATGTTTATGTGAATGCTATGCAATGTTTTCAAGGACCTCTAAGGATTTAAATTTGTTAAACAAGCAATGAACAAACAAATATTAGTTCTCTTTTTATTCTTTTCTTTTTGAGTACAAAGGATAGTTTGAAATAATAAAAGAAAAACATAATATAAAGCTTCTAGGTCTCCCATGGGCGCTTCCTTTTGGTGCCGAGGTAGGCGTTGATGTTGCGCTCCTCGTGAAGTAGCTTGGTCAACTCTAGCACTTTCTTCTCGCTTGCATAGCACTGCATAGCACTGAGCTTCAAAGGTATCCCTCTCTTCTTTAAGCTGAATCCAGGATCTCTTCAAGTCTTCAAAATCGGTAGGCATGTCAGGATGGAGAATAGTATAGGGTACGTCACCTATAACAACAGGTTCCATAATTACGGGTACAACAGGCGTGAATGGCATCATGAGGTTTTGAGCTCGAGCTCGCACCCATTTGAGGTAAGGTTCCCAAGGAGTGGGATTTTGGTGCCCCAAAGTCTTGGTATCAGTCTTCTTTACCATGCCCCAAGCGTGTATAAACCTTCGTCGGTAATTCTGGAGATCGTGATTGTAGTCGAACACAACATCTTGGAGAAGCATATCATGTGGACCATCTCTTCGAGCAAAACCAAACTGACGTAGAGCTGGAGAAGGGTTGTAAGTAATACCTCCCCTTATACCAAGGAGTGGTACGTTAGGGAATTCTCCACAACGCTCAATGAAGATGAAGTCCTTTTGAGAGAAAAGACTCCAACGGATATCTGAATGAGAGAGTGACATTAACCTTTGAGACCACTTCATCCTTTGTTCGTTCTTCAAAACTGATGGAGGAAGGTGCGAAATAAACCACCTGGATAGTAACGGTACACAACACATGAGAGTTCCTTGTCTCTTAGTAGTACGAGTGTGGAGAGAATGTAGAATGTCTCCAAGTAAGGTAGGCACTGGATTACGGGTAAGGAACAACTTGATGGCGTTGACATCTATGAATTGATCCGAGTTAGGGAATAGAACCAAACCATAAATTAGCAAAGCCACAATGTTTTCAAATGCATGGAAACTCATAACTTTGAGGAATTCTCGAGCTTTCTTAATTAGGAACTTAGAAAGTAAACCCTTAACTCCGCTTCTAGTTTCCCAATTGGCTTCAATGTCTGAGCGCTTAAGATGTAAGGCGGATGCAATGTCTTCGTACTTAGGTACCTTTTCTAAACCGGTGAATGGCATTTGGTCAAGAATAGGTATCCCAAGTAACTTAGAGAACTCTTCCAAGGTAGGAACCAACTGATAATCTGGAAATGTAAAGCAATGGTGTTTCGGATCGAAGAACTGGAATAGGACATGCATCATATCTTCTTCAAAACCGGAGACAACCAAATCAAGTAGATAACCATGTCTTTTGATGAACTGAGCATGGTCGGGAATTTCTGAAACCAATTCTTTGAGCTGAGAAGGTATACCCATGAAGTTGATTCGGATAGTCTTTCTAGAAGCCATAATCCCTACAAAACAGAGCAAAGATAAATCCCTAGGTCCTTGAAATGGTTAGAAATGATATGCAATGCGGATGATGTCATGATGTCATGGATAGCACACACAAACAAATCACACAATGAGCCTATGGTTTAAGGCTTGCATGAGGTCTAGGTGATTACCCCACCAAAAGTTTGAGTTGGTTCATCCTGTCCTATAATAGTAACCGGGTTCTAGGAATCTCACATCATTGATCTTTCTCGTAGGCGCTTATTTCAATGCGACTACCAAGTGGTCGATCGAAAATGTCCCAAAAGTCTGATCTCAATGAGCGTAGCATCGAGTATCAACCAACCTCGATCTACACCAAAGCCGGCCATCTCACTACCTTCTAATGGCCAAGATGGGTCAATTAAGGTTCTAAAAGTTAGTTAGCGCTTGATGACACCACGCAGAAGCCAAATACTATCCTCAACTTGGAAATGAGGAGCATCGGGACAACCAAAGTGTCACGCTAACGTAGCCATCATGTTGACCGTTAAGTTATACGTCTAGCGGTCGCAATGATCTAATGCCACTTACCTAAAAGGAAACCCGGATCCGGGTGTAGGATCCCCCAACAATATAATACCCAAGCAACCCTTAAAGATAAAGCAAGCAAGTCAAACAGAAAGCAATAAAAGTTATCTAGAAATCCCTAAGATAATTCTCTCTTTAAGGGTGTTTCCCAGTAGTCGCCGCCAATACGGTGAACTGACTTTTTAGGATTTTTTGTATCCAAATGTGCGGATAGCAAGAGTCGCCACCGACTTTTATTTTTATCCAATTAAGGGAAGGTAAAAGTACAGAAAAAGACCTTCGCTAGATTCTGAGTACGGGAGAATGGTTATGAAAAGGGAAGGTATTAGCACCCCTTTCCATCCGTAGTTATCTACGGGCTCTTAGTTGCTCTTAGATCACTTTTGAAAAACTTGTGCTTTCTGTGTGTTTGAAAAATGTTTTGAAAAGGCATTTCACTTTGACTTTGTAATGATTCATGTAGGAATGTATACAAAGTGTTCGGAAATGTTTCATTTTTAGAAAAAAGAGCTTTGCAATGATTCACGCTGGAATGTATACAAAGTGTTTTGAAAGTGTGAGGTGTGAAAAGTATTTTTGATTTGAGCAAGCAACTAAAAGACTTGTTACCCACTCAGAATTGGTCGTTTTCGTATTTCTACATTCCTCTAGAATAGCGCTAACCGTACCATTAGTTAGTAGGTAGCTCCATTCGTTGGATGTAAACGGGACAATCGAAGGGACATCGGATGGTCATAGAAGGCAACTTGTAGGAGGTATCCTAGCACATTCGAAGGGACTATCATCATTTTTCGTAGGCGACAATCGAGGGTCAAGATCATGTATTCGGAGGCGACATCGTGGGGCCAATGATCTCTATATCGAAGGGACTATGATGATTTGTTTTGGAGGCAACGGTGCTAGAATACCTCTACGTTCGAGGGACATGACCATTGAATCGAAAGGCAACGAGAGAGAATTACCCTAAGGGGTGCATGTGTGAAAGAGTGTGTTGATTCAGAATATATTATCTTGAAGATTAGTGTGAGCTATGTCCAATTATTATCTTGCCATACACGCCTAATTACTAGCAATTGATAAAGGTGCGGAAAGTAAAATGCGGAATGTAAAGTGCGGAAAGGTAAACCTAGCTATTACATGGCTTTGGGGCAGATACATAATCAGAAAATGCGGAAAGTAAAAGTCCTAAATTAAGCTATTACATCCCATGAGCAGTTACATTATTGGAAAAAATAAAACAGTAAAAGAAACCGTCTGAATCGGAACAACCTGTGAAAAGATAAGAAAATCGGGAAATTTGATGAAGTCGGATAAGAGGAAAATGTTAGAAAAAATGCAAATTTTAATATGAGAAAATTAATGCATGCTGGAAATAAGATAAATAAGCTATGATAATTTTTTTGGAATTTTTGGAAAAGGTTTGATAATTAAAATGCCATTTATAATGTTTTAAATGCTAAAATAAAAATAAAATAAATATGCATGCAAAAATTATATTTTTTAATTTATTAAATTAAATAAACATTTTTGTGAAAATAATGTAAAAAGAAAATATGTTTTTGGTATTTTTAAGATGCAGAAATAAAATATAGAAAACAATTAAAATAGAATAGAAAATATTAAAAATAATGAAAATATGGAAAATAGGCAAGTTTTGTAAAAAGGAAAAGGGATTGTCTGAACCGGGAATCGATTCGGAGACATCCCCTTCAAACCTTGAAAACCAAAGCCTTTGCCATCTGAGCTAGCGTGCATCCGTGTCATGGAATTGGAAGCGTATGTTTATAAGCGTATACGTATCCTGGATTTTTGAATTCAACGCACAGTCAGCCAATGGACCCCAGGTGGAATGGAGAGAGCGAATCAGAGAGCGCGAAGACGCCACGCATGCACACGCCGGTCAAAGAAAGTCCACGACGCCGGAGCCCTAGCTCCGGTCGTCTTCTCCGGCCAACCTGAAATTGAAACAAGCAAAATACGCAGAATAAATGGGAAAGGGGGGGCCCTACCCCCCTAAATCGATGGCTGCGAGCACGATGGTGCCATTAGTTTCGATTGATTCGTCCTATATAAGCCGGTTCGAAGCTTTCCAGATTTTTAACCCTAACAATGGCAATATGGTTTCTGGACGTTCAAGCTTGCATGTAAGGGTTCAAACATGACCTAATCATCATGCTGAATTGATACAAACACACAAACAACATTAATAATGCATGAAATATGAAATTCGAATTTCAAAAGTTTACCAAACCGGAGCAAGCTGTAGGGCACGATTCTGGGTGTTTTGGCTTCGAGTAAAAGATGCTTTTGATTGCTGGGAACCTCTTGAGCACGATGGAATGGCTGGAAGAGGCTGGGAATGGCTGGAAATTGAAACTCAAATTTTCAAGAATGTATGAAAATTTGCAAGAATTTTGGCTTGTTTTTTAGGTTAGGATTCCCTTCTTGATGCTTGTGATATTGCTGGGTATTTATAGGAGATAATTGGATGGCAAAAGAGTGGAAAAAAGATTGCTTCTTGAATGTCCAAATATTTTCCAATAAATTCAAATCAAATATTTGAAAAATATTGATTTTCTTCCCATGTAAAAGGCTAGCACGAATTTGGAATGAATCTTGGGCTTTCTTGGACATTTAGGAAGATATAAGATCATTCCTTTTGAAAAAAATAATTAATTTTCATATTTTATATAATTTATTTTTGAATTAAATGTCATAAAATTCAAATATAAATCATAAAAATAGAAAATAACCAAAGCCAAGCATTTATGGGTCAAAAATAGCATCATGAACAAGTTTGGATCAAAAGATTATAGGCCCATTTGGAAAGTTTTGCAATTTGACCAATATGTCCTTTTGTGCAATTGTCCAAAATTTCCCAACTTCTGAATAGTGTATCTTGCTCAATTTTCCACATTTTTGAGAGTTCTTGGACTTTTTGGAAAGCTCTAAGAGTCCTCTAACCAATGTCTTTGGTTTCACTTCAATTGGAGTTACCATGCTCAATATATGTCCAAGACAAAAAGTTGACTTTTTGTTGACTTTGAAAAGGACCTGTAATGTTTTGAGCTATACCTCTCAAATGAAGCATTTTTGGATATTCTTGTGAGACATGAAGTTGTAGAGAATTGAATTTCCTTCAAAACAAGAGGTGGTGGAAAAATTTCTGAGAAAGTATGAGAAATTTATGATCAGTCAAAGTTCAGTTGACTTTTCACCTAGAAACCCTAATTTAGAAAGTTTGACCTTTGAGCAACTCTTGAGTTTTCTTGATGAATCATGATCAACCCTTGATCAAATGATGAATGTAACTTCAAAATGAGGATGTTGACCAAAAATCAGAAGTTTTGACTGTATGTTGACCACAGTTGACTTTTTGACCAATACAACTGATTTTCAACCATCTGAGCAATTGTCTGAGGGAACTTGACTTGTGAAGCTTGAAACTTGATATGGAGAATCTTTGAAGCATATGAGGAAGCATGAAAACCATTGGAGGTGTTAGAAGTCCACCTGGATCTGAGGAATGCCAAACCCTAGTTTGGGTTGATTGTATAGGAGAGTGTTCATCTGATCAACTCTTGAGGAATCCTTGAGCATGGATGTATGAAATGTCTTTGAGAGATATGAGGGCAAATTTTGGGGTATGACACACAATCGGAACCGGAAAGTAGAAATTCGACCGGAAACTAGAGAGACCGTTAATCCAAGGTAAGGGTGGGGTTCTGACTTTCTAATGAGTTGTATGATGAGTAGTATATGGAAATTAGGATAATGGAGAATTTTGCTATGTATTTATGATTGTTCTATTTGGTGAGAAATTATTTGATGTCAGTGTGTTGAAATTATTCTTGAATATGATGAAATTTGTCTTGAGTTTTAAGTTGCTAAATTGATTTTGTAGGTTGAATATGTATATATTATTTCGTTATAATATTTATATATGTGTAGTGTATAACCATGTTTATCCACATATGTACCGAAACTTTATCAAATATATTTATATGCACGGTATCGTAACTTTTCATTAATTTAATTGTTTTGGTAGACATCACAATTGGGTAGATAATTGAGGGTATCACGTTACAGTACCAGTATATTAGAGTAAGCCGAAAATCTAAGTTAATGTTTCATACATTGTAGTATTAGTTTATTTGATTGGTTAATGTTTGATAAGGTTTAACCTTAGAATTGTTAATTTACAATTTTAATATATTGATAACATAAAGTTTTGTTTATGAGAATAATATTAGCTATTTAACTATTAGCTTTTATAATTATAATAGTTTTAGTATTATTAATATGATAAATTAAGAGTTTTGAGTAAGAGACGATTATTTGGTTAATTGATTAATTTAAATTATTTTGATTCTATTAGAGTTATTAAAGTTGTCAATAGAGTTGTTAGAATTGTCAATAAAATTATCAGAGTTGTTTTGAGTTATTAAGAGTCATACTTTAATGGTTTTGGGTGATTCTGACATGTCTAGAGTTGTCAGCATTGTTTTCGAGTTGTTTAAAATTAAACCTAATAAGCCGTAGAATTAAAGGCAAAGGTATTTGACCCTTTAGAGTTGTTTTACTATTACTTGAGTCAGACCATTAACCAATTATTTTCATAAATATTATTTTACATACAAAAGTTGTCGGTAGAGAAATTTTGAGCACCATAGAGTTATTTTAGAATTGTAGGGATCGTGGTAGAGTGATTTATAATTTATTGAGAATTATGTCAAGTTATAATTATATATTATTATGACATTTTTCCGAGTTAAGAGTATAGAATAAGTTATATAATTGCAGGTGATACATTGTGTCGTGTTGTTTCCGTTGAATTGTTGTTGTTGTTTGGTGGTATTGATGTTGCTAATAAATTGCGAAGTTGTAAATGGTGTAGTAATTGTTATTGTTTGTTGGTATTGATGTTGTTAATAAATTGTGAAGTTGTAGATTGTGATGAAATTGGTTGTTGTTTGCTCGTATTAATTCTATTGATAAACTATTATTGTTGTTGATACGTTGATGAAGTTGTAGGTCGTATGACCAATGTTGATAAGTTGTTTTGCAGTTGATAAAGATGTAGGCCTATGGTCAATGTGGAATAAGTTGAATTGTTCTAATTTATGGACATGCTTGAGTTGTAGGTCGAATGACCAGTGTTGATCTAGTTGTTGTTGTTGTTGTATGTTGTTGTTGTTGTTGCATCGTTGTGTATTTGTTGTTGAAGTTGAGGTCGCATGGCATACATTGCATGATTAAGTTGGCCTGGATTGGCACCACGTTGAAAGTTGAAGGCTTATGCCTTGGCCTTGATGGCACCACGTTGAAGGCTTATGCCTTGTTGAATGCCTCGATAACCTGGCATGATTTTAAGTTGGGAGTTCTGCTCCAAATGGTACCACATGCATTTGCATAGTTGAGTCACATATTGAGTCGCGTGTTAAAGTTGTTGGTATTATTTGTTATTTGTTGATTGTCAATGTGATGTTGTTATAAGTTGTTGTTGCTATACGTTGTTATTGTTGTGAGTTGATGTTGTTATAAGTTGTTGTTGCTATAAGTTGTTATTGTTGTGAGTTGTTGTTGTTATAAGCTGTTGTTGCTATAAGTTTCCGTTGTTATAAGTTGTTGTGGTTATAAGTTGCTGTTGTTATAAGTTGATGTTTTTATTAGGTTGTGTTGATTTAAGTTGTTACGTTGATTAAATAAAATGTCTTCTTGTTATTATTTAGTTGTTTGTTGGTTGTATGAATAATTACTGAAGCATTGATTTACCTTATCTGAATTCTAATATATTATTTATCATACGATTTATTAGATTGTTAGACATCTCACCCCTTCTGTTGTGATGTTGCCTCTACGTGGGTAACGTGCAGGTAATGAAGAATAAAGGTTTAGTTGCTGTTAGTTCGAGTTGGGTTGTTGCTCTGATACGTAACACTCGGGGGGATGAACGCTAGTTATTTTGCTATTTTGATTTTGTTGTTGAATAACTATGTTGATATATGAAAAGTAATTGTTGACTTTAAATTGTTTTAAGTTGAAAATATGCTATGACATCCAATTGATTAATGTAGTTCCGCTGCTTAATATTAATAAAGTTGATTCATGTTGTTTTGTTTCATCCGAGTTTAGGTGTTATGTATCTGTGTTAGCGTGTTGTTGTTTTAGTTGAATTGTAATACTCCAATTGTTTGTTGAAAAGAATTTTATAACTCTGATTTTCATCATAATTACCGGGGTAGAATTGGGGTGTTACAGCATCAACTCCACAGAAGCATCCGTTTCTTACAACACGGTTCATGTAGCTAGTAGAAGAGACTGATTTATGAGACATTGTGTTGTTGACGAATTGAGATGAAGGATTGTATGCACGATGAAGGACGAAATGCACGATGAATGACGACTGCAGGTTTCTCATGGATGAGTGGTTGCGGTTGCTGCTGGAAGGAAAAACAAGGAGAAGACGGTGAATTAGGGTTAATTAAGCCCCAATTCTATTTAATTATAAATTACCTTGTCAAGTCATAATTATAAATTATTTCATTATTGGAATTATATGACATGGACAACAATCACCTTGCCAAGTCATCAACTTCACAGCCACATGGAGGGGGACTCCAAAAATCCCAACTCTGGTAAACTAGAGGGACCAAAAACCTGACTTTTAAACTAGGAGGCCTTAAACTTCAGAATTTTAAAACTAGGGGGACAAAAAGTGAATTTAAGCCAATTTAATATATACAAAGAGTTATTATGGTAGAATAACTCACGTAAGACTTTACTTGTGGATTAATTTAATCCACACTTGGACTTAGGCATTTGTTATAACAAAAAAAGTTGATCCCACACTAATTATAATATTTAATTAAATAGGCTAATATAAAAAATAACATGTTATTATTATTGGAAATAAATAATTATTTAATAAATATATGCATAATATATCTAATCTAATTCATGAATTGCATCCAACTCCAAATTCATACGTTCTACAACAATATTAACAATTGTATTAGTTGAAATTGTAGGCCCGGAAGGATTGCTTGGTATTTTTAATTTGTCCCCTTCTCCTTGAAGCATTTGCACTATAGTTTTCATTGATGGACGATGTAAAGGGTGCTACTAAATACACTAAAGTCCTACAATTGCTATTTTTCTTGAAATTCTAAAATCACCCTCTTCATCGACAGAGATTTGTATATCACCTCCTTCAAGCAAATCGTGGATCCATTCTAGATACATAATCTGAATATTTTCTTCATCATCCATTATTTTTGTATTATTTCTTCCCCAACCATCTCCAACAATAACATACCATAACTGTATATATCAGACTTATAAGAGACATTTCCAAAGTTTCTAGAAAAAACTTCAGGTGCCATGTAGCCTAATGTTCCTTTAGTTGTAGTCATAGATACAACACTTTGATTTTTCGAACACATCTTAGCCAAATCAAAATTTGTAATCTTTGGAGTGAAATTGCCATCTAACATGACATTATGAGGATTGATGTCAAAGTGTAGAATTGTTTGATCACAACCTAGGTGGAGATACTCAATGGCATTTGCTATGCCTAGAGCAATTTGTTGCAACTTATCCCATCCAAAAAAATTATTTTTGTTGTTAGGTGGAGAAATAAATTTATCCAACGAACCATTTGAAAAAAAGTCATAAACTAAAGCATGATGAAATCCATCCGTGCAAAAGCCAAGTAAACGAACTACATTGATGTGGTGGATTTTGCCCATCGTTCCCACTTCATTTATGAAGTCCTTTCCACTACAAGAAATATTGAATCCAGCCACGTGATTTTGCCACGTGATTATCATGTGGCTAAAAAAAGCCAGTTGTGACGTGATAATCACGTGGCAACATATTTTATTATTAAACTTAATGACGTTGATGGCAGTCAGGTGGTTCAGAAAAAGTAAAACATGTTGCGGCGTGGAAGTCATGTGGCAAACAAAAATATAATTAAAAATAAATAAAGTTGTGTAACGTTCAGATGGTGGGAAATTTGAAATTTTGGAAAAGTAAGTTGCGGCGTGTTATTCACGTCGCAACATTTAAGCATTAAATAAAAATCAGAATGCGCGCTGACTGTTGAAGAGAGAGAATATAACCGTTGGGATTGTTGCGGCGTGAAATTCACGTGGCAACGTTGCGGCGTGAATTTCACGTCGCTACTATGTTTATAAGATGAAATTAAAATCTCGTTTCAGAACAACCAGATTGTTGTTGTTGTTTTACAAAACCAGATCCTCTTCTTCCTTCTTCTTCCTCCTACCCATTCTTCCTCTGCACCATTGTTGTTGCTCCTCCAAACCACCCACACTTTTCTTCTTCCTCCATTGTGCCTCCTCTACCGTCAATATCCGTTGTTCAATTTTGTTTCCTCCGGTAAATATAATTTAACGTTTTTATTTTGTTGATATGATTATTTCTTGTATTATTTGGTTTCTAATGTATGTTAATTTTTGTTTGATTTGAATAGAAGGTTGGAGAAGAAGATATATATTGGATACTAGAAGTTGAAGGAGTTTGAAGATTAGAGGTATTTTTTGTTTTTTTTTTTTATATTTGGTATATATAATTTTTGAAGTTATTAGAATTTTTTAGAATGTTTTAAGATTATTGAAGAATATAAGATATATTAGGATTTTTTATATTTGGTATTAATTAGTAGTATAAGTTTTATGTAAAGATATAATTTATGAGGAATAGGATTTTTTATAGGATTTTTAATAAATATTAATTAGTAGGATTTTTTATGTTAGGATTTTTGAAGAATAGAATATATAATTTCTGAATTTAATTTTTTGTATTGAATAAAAAGATATTTAAAAAACTATTTTAATATGTATATATTTAATAAAAACAGTTTTAATAAAAATATAATGTTTTAATATATTTAGAAAACTGTTTTAATATGTATTGTAATTAAAAATATATATATTTAATGTTATTTTAATTATGTATATATAAAAAATAATATAATATAATCAAAAATAGTATAATATGGTAAAAAACATTTTATATTTGATGGTAATATATTTTTAAAACAAATATAATACTATATTTTGAAAATTAACAATTATAATAAAATTGTATTATATGTTAATAAAAATATTTAAATAGCATATAGAATGTTAATAAATTTAATAATAAATTTAATAGACTATATTAATAGTATATTAAATAGTATATAATAAAAAATTTATATATTAAAAATACTTTTAAAAAAAGTTTATGTTTAATTAATAGTATACATAGTATATTTTTAGTAGTAATAAGAACAATAACATGTTTTTAATAGACTATAATAATATTATTTGATGTTAATATATTTTGTTAAAACAAATATATAATAGTATATTTTTAAAACAATTATAATAAAATTGTATTATATGTTAATAAAAAATATTTAAATATCATATAGAATGTTAATAAATTAAATAATGAATTTAATAGACTATATTAATAGTATATTTAATTGTATATAATAAAAAAATTTATATATTAAAAATACTTTAAATAAAAGAATATGTTTATGTTTAATTAATAGTATACATAGTATATTTTTAGTAGTAATAAGAACAATAACAATATGTTTAGGATTATTAGTAAGTTGCATCTTGCATATGAGGCTTATCTAGGAGGACCTGTTCAATATAGGTGGATGTATCCGTTTGAAAGATTCATGGGTGATTCAAAGCGATCAGTGAAAAATAAAGCTAGAGTTGAAGGATCAATATGTGCACATTACTTGCATCGAGAAACTTCACATTTTGCGATCACTATTTCAAGCACTGATGTTAACTCCAAGAGTCATAAGGAACTCAGAATGTTATCGAAAGAAGTCAAGACACCTTATCGGTCTTGGGTTCCGGTCGTCCATCCGGAAAGAAGGGTGAGCATTGGTTAACCCAACAAGAAATGCAATCGCACATGTTCATGTCTTGATCAACGCATTGAAGTTAAACCATATCTTGAGTAAGTATAATCCAACTTTTAATTTTCTTTACTGTGAATATTAAATTGATTACCTTGAAACTTAAAGTGTGTTTGTTTTTAGGGAATTTAACAACGCCTATTTTGATAGTACCGGTATACAATCAACATCCGGTGTCATTCATGCCCAATTTCCACAATGGTTCAAGGAGAAATTGTATAGAGTTGTTGCACCGACTCCAGAAATACTCCATTTGAAAAACTTGTCTAATGGCCCTCGTCAAAGCGTGAATACATGGCACACATACTTCGTGAACGGATATAAATTTCACACTCATGAATGGACTGAAGGGAAAAAGACCATAAACAGTGGTGTTTTTGTGAAAGGAGTTACAGATGGCGGGGAAGATGACTTCTACGGTTTTGTTAAACATATCTATGAGTTAGTATACAATTACTTAGACTCGGAAAATAAAGTTGTCTTGTTTTATTGTGAATGGTATGATCCAACTAGAGGCACAAAAATAGATAAGACATATGGTACTGTTGAGATTCAAATGGACCGGAGGTACAAAGAGTACGACCCTTTCATAATGTCAAATATTGTTAGGCAAGTTTATTATGTTCCTTATCCTTCATTTGTGCCACGTAAACGAGGGTGTTGTGTTGTAATAAAAACAAAACCATTGGGTCATATTGAAACTGACGATCTAGTGGAAGATGTTGCTTACCAAGTTGATGAAGTTGAAGTTAATGATGTGATTCCAGATGAACACACTACAAGTTTGTCTGATACAATGGTTGAGGGGAATCAAGTTGATGAGGATCATGAAGATCATGAAGATTCTGGATCCGAGGACAATATCACATCAGATGACGAGGATGATATGGATGACGAGCTTGACGATTTAGAATAGTCAACCTCTACTGAATGAGTTAATGAATATGTATTGATTAGAATTGTGTCTTGTAATTTTACTTAACGAACCATTTATTGAATGAGTTAATGAATATGTATTCATGAGAATTATGCTTTTCAAATATATTATATGTTAACTTGTATTTTCTATAAATAGGTAAAAATGCCACCCAAGGATAATAAGGGTAAGGGTCCTAGTGATAGTGGTAGGAAGCCCAGGCGGCAAAGGGTAGTAGTATGCCAGTCACCTCACTCTGCCACGTGTCCTCCCCCGCAGAGTCAGGTTCATCATATGTCCATGGACAGTACTATGCCATTTACGCCATTACTATCCTCTCAGACTCCTCTACAGTTCTCATCTGGGAGTCCGTCTTTTATCAGTCCATCTGGGGCCCCATCCTTTGTTAGTCCACCTGGTTTACCATTCCAGCAGACACAGGTGCCTTCATCATTCCAGTACAGTTTTCCATTTCCCACACCGATGCCCTCATTCATGCAGCCTGGAGGATCCAGCACCCCGCTTCCCACACCGATGCCCCCATTCATGCAGCAACCTGTAGGATCCAGCACCCCACTTCCTACACAGGTGCCCCCCATTCATGCAGCAGCCTGGAGGATCCAGCACCCCACTTCCTACACAGGTGCCCCTATCCGTCCAGCATCCCAGAGGATCCACCTCTTCTCGACCCACACAGACTGCTCGCACCCCACATCCCACACATGTACCTGCATCCGATGATCATGCAGAGTCGGCTGATGACGATCTTGGTGTGGACGGTGACGGTGATCAGATAGATGAGAGAGATCTTCGAGGGGATGATGATCCTAGTGAGATTCATACCATTGATGGGAGATTTTGGGTTTGGCCTGAAGGAAACTCGTAAGTTTCTTAATTATTGATTTTTATTTATAAGTACACATTTCCATTTTTAATATAACTTTATATACTTAAATATGCTAATTCAATTATTGTTGTTTTAGTTTCGGGCCGAGTCGGACTGCAGCCAGGGTTATACATTATATAATTCAGCAGAATTATACAAAATTTTTGAAGAGTTTTAGAGAAGTTTCAGATAAAGACGAATGGTTCAAGCAATTTCAGGTATAATTAATTTATTTCTTATGTTATTTTTATTTAAATGACCTTCTCCGTATTATTATAATTTATCTAACTATTTATTTTAATGTCATTCAACATTGCAGGAAAAATGTGTTTGGGATCCTCTGAACCATAACAAAGTGAAGAAAAATTATTTCGGCAGGACTTCACGACGACTTTCTGACATGCTACGACGTGTTAGAGAAAATTGGCAACTTTTGGGCATCCGTCCCAAATGGATAGGCAAAGAAGTTTTTGAAGAACTTCTTAAGTATTGGGAATCGGATGAATTTAAGGCTAAATCTGAAACTGCCAAGAAGATGAGGGCATCAGAAAAAGGGGGTTGCCTTAATGCTGTTGGAAGCATTAGTACTGCTGAGCATGCTCGTCGCATGGTAATTATTAATTACCACTTTTAAAGTCATATTTTATTTTATAACATATATTGATAATTAATTTACGTTAATTTTTTTATTTAGGCGAAGCGTTTGGGGAGGCAACCATTGATGACTGAGCTGGTTACCGAAACCCGAACAAAGAAATCGGGGGAATTTGTTGACGAGCGTACAAAAAAGGCCCTGGTAAGTAAATATCTGTTTATATTTTTTATTTTTAAGCAATTTTGTGACGTGATTTTCACGTGGCAAGTGACATGTTGTGGCGTGAAAATTATGTGGCAACTGATACGTTGTGGCGTTACAATCACGTGGCTAAATGTTTTTTTTTATTATTATTTTTTCTTCATTTCATTAATTTTACTTATATATTTAACTTGATTTATTTATTGTATGTATATATAGGAGGATTATCAGGCCTTGCTTGTAGAATTTCTTACCCATAATCCTCAGTATACTCCTCCTCCGGGAAGACCGGTTCATCCAGATGTGGATTTCTATGTTTGGAGTCAAGTTGTTGGGGGAAAGGGGCCTAACGGATGCTTCTTTGGGGGTGGAAACTTGGCGGGCACCTTGAGGAGTGGGGATAGAACTCAGCGAGCTGCAGACGGTGAAGGAGGGTCGCGTCAAACAAATTTGACACCGGATCAGTTAGAAACGGTCGACAATTAGACGCGAGTCCAAGAACGTGAGGCCGCATTGAAGGCACAATGGAGGCGCCATGAAGGCCCAAATGGATGCAATGAGGGTGACCATAGAGAAATGGAGGCAATGGCGAAGAGGCAGGCTGATATGGAGGAACAAATGCGACAATTTATGCAATCATTCGGTGGAAATCCCAACAATGGTGGTCAAAATAATAACCCCCAAGATAATGATGACTTCTTTAACCAGTTTTCCGACGACTCGATTGATCCTTCTACATAGTTTTATTTTTATTATTTATTTACTTTTTTATTTCTGTATTAATATAAATTTATATAATCATGCATATTTTACATTTTAAATACAAATTTTAGTTTATTAATTTTATTATAATATTGATTTATAATATTGAATTTAATAATATTGAATTTATAATATTGAACTTAATAATTGAATTTATAATATTAAATATTGAATTTATTATAATATTGAATTTATAAAATATTAAATATTGAATTTATTATAATATTAAATATTGAATTTATAATAGTAAATATTGAATTTATTATAATATTTATTATAATTTGATTTATAATATTTAATTTAATAATTAAATTATAATTTTTAATCAGAAATATTAAATAATGAAAAATAAATAAATTATTAAAATAGAAAAGAAAAGAATATTTAAAATAGAAAACAATTTAAAATGGAAAAGAATTTAAAAAAAAAAAGAAATACGTTGCGGCGTGTTTTCCACGTCACAACTTAGTGACATGAAAAACACGCCGCAACTTTCAAATAAATACCTGCTCTGAATTCTCTGCTCTGCAATAACTGCGTTTGACTATAAAGGATGTTGCGGCGTGATTTTCACGTGGCAATGTTGTGACATGTTTTCCACGCCGCAACAACATTGCCACGCTCTCTCCAGCGACGTATTCTCTCACGTGGCAAAAAACTGTTTGTGACATGTTTAAGCTTGTTGCGGCGTGACTTTCACGTGGCAAAAGACAATTTATTTTGTAGTGTTCCATCTACTTCTACATTATTAAGGATCTTCACAACAACCTGAATCTGATTCGACAACTTACCTTTATAAACAGTTCCATGAGCCCCTTCACCTAACTTATCTTTAAATTTATATGTCATTCTCTTTATATCGGCATAAGAGTATCTAGTTGGCTTTAAAGCTTTATAGTCTTTTAAAAAGTTTTCAATTCTTGCATGATCTTCGTCTTTCATTTTGAAATAGCGATATATTTGAAAAAGTCCACCAAATAAAAGAACAAGTACCATTGAGCCAATAATTACACCTACAAATTAAGATAAATTTATCCTGATTTTAGTTCAAAAGTCCAATTTTCTAACATATACTACCTCCGTTCCTATATATAAGAGACAATTCAATTTTTAGATTCATTGAATAATCAATGTACCTAGTCTATAAATTGACCAAATACATTGATTATTCAATGAATTTAAAAAATGAATTGTCTCTTATATATAGGAACAGAGGTAGTAATAGATAATTTATAGTCGATGTTACAATTTTAATTAATATATGTTGTAACGCTTATTGCGGTCGTCAGTGTGAATTAATCTTAATTAATTCTTTATCATAAAAATAGTAAAAAAGATTATCAATATCAACAATTTACCATGTCGTTTGGTCACCGCCGTTTTTAAGTATCAGACTGTTTTTTAAAAAACCTTGCTTATAGCTTTTGACTTCATGTGACTATTTTGTAATTGTTATTATCTCACAAATTTATAGTACTTTTTCAGGAGTTTATAAGAGTTTTTGACATGCTACTTGAAGTACTATTTATACATATCATGTTTCTTTTTCTTTCATTCTAACCTTTGTTATTTTATTGAATTTTTTTTCAAAAGATTACAATTTTTCATTTACATAATTTTATATTTTGTATAGCTTGATAGGACCGTTTGAATTAGTTTTAAAAATTATTTTTTTATATTTTTAAAAATAAGTTTTATAAAATGAATTTTTAAAATATTATACATTTTTTATATTTGTTTTTTTCTAAATTAAAATATTAATTTTGATATTATATAATATAAACATATATTATTGAAAATTAAAGCATAGTTGAAATTATAAATTTTATCAAAAAATTTTATTTTAAAAATTATTTGTATGTAAAACTATTTGAAATAACAATAAAATTAAATAATTTTTTTGAAATTTTGCTATTTGAAAATTTGTATTCCACCTCCTTGTACAATTTATTACCTTCAATTATCTTATTTACAACTTTTGCTTCATTTCTTTCTAATATTTTCTCTCTCTTCTTTTTATTTTTATTTTGAAGTTTTCTTTATTGTATCTTTTGTATTGCACAATGTTTTAGTTGAAAGAGATGGAATAATAAAAGGGGAAGATCTATTGTGATTAATTTTAGTTATTAATAATAATTCTCATTTTCTAATTTAAATAAAAACATTTTTATCTATGTTTATATTAATTTTATATAAACGTGTGAATCAACCAATCTCAAAATCAAACAAAAAATTAAGTATAGAAGCCAAGGTATCTCACCTGTAGAGCATAAAATAATCCCGATTCCACCGAGAAGTAATCCGAAAAGGAAAAATTAATGAAGAGAAATTGTGGTGAAGAAAGAGTCGTGGAAAACAAGTTCCAGCATCGCTTGCATCTAATATATGCGATGTGTAGTTAATATCTCTTACGAGGAGTCTTATAAGTACTGGGTATGCGGGTAGTTCAATAATCTTGTTATCTTGTGTACAAGATATATTGAAAGGACATCCCATGGATGGGAATGGGATTACAAGCAGTAGCAAAAGTATTGTTATTGGTAATATTGTCATCATGAAGGAAGAAATGTTATTGAAAATCATGCATTTATGTTTAAGAGTGAGGTATTATTTTTCAAAGGGCTATTACCATGTACCAAGTCAATGACAGTGTAAATTACACTTTTAATTAGTTACAACTATCTTAACCATAAGTCATAATATTATTTTTAAATAAATTATATAAAATATGATATGATTAAATGATAAATTTTTATTGAATAAAAATATAAATTTATTTTATACTGTCAGTATATTATCTTTTAAATTTGTTTTAAATAATATATACAAATATAAATATGTTCACTATTATTCCACCGACTTTTTAGGAGGTTGTTAGAGCGAGTTTACCTAAATGAATTTATGAAATGATTAAGAGATTTAAGAACTTCGATATGATAATAAGACGTATCTAAGATAAATGTATTGCTTATTTTTTATGTGGGACCTCCCATTATATAGCCCCATTATAAAGTATCGTGATACTTCAATCAAACATCTCGAGATTTTGAATGCACTAAGCCCTATGATGATTGTCATTATCCATTTGGAACTGATGTCAATTGCAGTAAGAAATTCATCTTTTTCAATTTTACAAATCTTATTTCATTCAAATTTAATAGAGATGTTACACTTTTTTTACTTAAATTCGCTTTTTCTTTTTTTAATTCAGCCCACGTATCAAATTGCTCGTATTAGTGGAAGGTACGGAATTGTCTCTAAATTAATTATACATTTTTTATAGATGTCATTATTTGTCCAAATGAATACTGTCGTTATTTTATATCATTATGTTTTTTTAAAAAATTCCAAGCACTATTAAAGTTAGTTTGAAAAACAAATTTTTTACAAAATTTAAAAGGTAAAATTTTCAATCAAATTAGATTTTCAATCAAATTATTTAAATATTTTTTTTGATATATGTTATGTGTTAAAACTCCCATATTAGTTATATTGATTAAGTTTATAATCAAAATTAAATAACTTTTAAAATTGATAAAAATTAGAGTAAATGGAAGCACACATATTACATATAAACAATAAACACAGATGAAAGTACAAGTTGGAAACACAAAATAATAGTTGATGAAAACACACAAATTTCAACAACCTCAAGTGGTCATCCACTTTTCGCCCTTGTCAAAGATCCTCATGAACTCTTTGGAGTTGTCACTAACCATTTTATGTTGTAGAAAACCTTTGTCTCATTTAATAGCAATTTGCTTAGGCTTCATAAGCATTATAACATAGAGGAAAGATGTAGCATTAGATGCACTCCTCCATAATTGTAATTGATATAACTCTTCAATAGTGCAAGTTCCAATCCTACTGCTTATATTTTCAATCTGATCTTTTAACATAACATCAAGTTGTTCATTATTGTCCATATATTCCAGAGTAATAACTTTTTCTTCAGCAAAATTCTTAATAAGTTGATTGTGTTTATCAAGACTCTTATTCCAGTTATGTTGAATGAGATATTTGATATCATTCAAATTTTAAGCAAATAATGTCATGACATCATGTTTGACATTATGATCTTTCAACATCTGGTCAATCCATACCAGTTGAGAACAAGCTCTTCTTGTTCGACCATACTCAGAAACAATTGTATTTCCATAGGAAATCATATTGTCTCTTATATACAAATACCTATTGATCCACTTTGACCCAATGATACAGTTCAAGATCCTTCTTTCTTGAAAAATATAACACAACCTTAGTTCAATCTTAGAATCAAGACATGAATTTGATACTTCTTTATTGAATTATATGTATTGTCTAATTGATTAAAGTATCTTGTATTGATCTCCTTGAGCTGTTATGTCCGAACTCTAGATTTTGCATCAATTCTTGTGGACTCACATATAGCTTACTTTCTTGTCTCCTCAGTCTGCACAAAAGATATTCCAACACTGTCTTCGACATCCTTCTCCTTTTTAGGGAAAAAATCATCAATTATCGCACTTGTGGATTTCATGACATCTCTAGTTCTGGAGTTAAACACTTTATAAGCTCTTATGTCTGAAGAATAACCCATAAATATTCCTTCATTCCTTATGAGATTTTCCTTACTTTTTATTTTGGTTTAATTTTTTATCTTGGTTCACTAATACATAACATTTAATTCTAAATGTATTAAAATGCTTGACTAATACCTTCAAAATCACAAAATTTGGAGAATTTTGTAATCTCAAACTCCATGTCATGTTCACTTTTGAATTAGACAATCAAACTCTTCTTCTATTCTTGATTGCTTTAACACTGATTTTTGAACATTTCAAAAGCATTTGATTTTTCTCTAAGAAAATTTATCCAAGTATATCCAAAAAATTCATCTACAACCACATAGACATACATTTCCTTCCAAACTTTCTATTGCATTGGTCCCATTAAGTCCATATGAAGAAGTTCCAACACTTTGGAAGTAGTCTGATGTTGCAACATTGGGTGTGACATCATGGTTTACTTTCTAATTTCACACTCAACACAAAATTTTCCTTCTCCAATCTTGAGCTCTGTTATTCCTTGATAGCTTTTTCAGATAAAATCTCCATAATTCCTTTTATATTAATTTGTCCAAGCTTTTGGTACCAGAACTTTACTTCTTCTTCATGAAATAATAGGCACGTGGAAGAATAAGCAGTTATCTGAGATTTTCATAGATAACAGTTGTCTTTAGAACTAACGCCCTTCATCAGAATATAATCCCTTTTATCTTTGACCAAACATTCTGATTTTGAGAAGTAGACTACTAAACCTTGGTCGCACAATTGACTAATGCTAATTAGATTAGTAGTTAATCCTTTCACATAAAAAACATCTTCTAGACTAGGAGAACCAACACACATCAACTTTCCAACTCCTTTGATTTCACCTTTAAACTCATCATGTTATGCTATAAAAAGCAATAAATGAGTACCTTGAATGATACCAACTTTTAAAAACTATCATTACCATACATCTGCAAGTTGAAATGATCAAACTTGAAAAATCACCTCAACTTTCTCAAGCTTTTAGCACAATCTTTGATGACAAACAATCAACAAAAATATTAAAAATAATTACTATGTAAACTCAAACTAGCTTTGGTGGAAGTGGAAAAAGATAAGGCAAATGAAACAAAAAGAATTCAATGGCGCAACATCACTAAGCGCGCTAAGCGGTAGCAGAAAAATAGAGGAAAAACAGCACAACAACTACATTTCTATGCCAACCCCCATTATCTACATATCTCATCTACAAATGTATACAATATCTAGAACCATACAAATTTCCTCAAGCTAATAAAAAACAAGCTACTATAAACATAAAAATAACACATTAAAACAAACTACTATAAACATACTAAAAGACCGGGTCAAAGTGGATAAATAAGTTGAAAAGTGAAGAATGGGACAGTAGAGAGCGCTAAGAGAGCTCAGCTCTGCTCAGAACTTTAAAATTGGTCCAATTTTAACTTGTTTAACCAACATTCACCACATTAACTATATTACTCCAATGAAAAATAATAAACTAACTAAAAACATTTAAAAAGATGTTTGTTTTACATCATTAGCACTATGCCATTATTATGTTTGTAACTTCCTCTAATCATGTCACGGTGTTGCTTCATCACGCAAACCTAAAAAATATGACTTAACCAAATACTCAACAAACATTACGAAAACAATAAAATTTACAACAACACTTGAACAATAAGAAAAACACAAATGCAGAAGTGTGGAAATCAAACACAAAACAAGTATAAAGCAAACATATATACAAATATTGACAAGTATGAAAAACTTGTAAAAATTCACAAGTATAATAAAAATAGACAAATAAATGCACAAGTATACATATACAAGTCTAATTACATAATATAAATAATATGAGCATTATGTATAAAACTCAAAAACAAAGAAACCATCACAATACTATCCAATATTAAACACCAATTCCCGACAACATCGCTATTTTGTTATTGTAGTAAAATAGCAAGAAAAAGTAAGTATTTATTTATTTTTATCATATCGTCTCCACAAGGATTAGTGCATGCTAAATTGTCGTTTGACAAGTCTCGCGTTTATGAGTTGGGTTTAAATGGGTTGGAGGTATAAAAGGTAAAAAGAATCAACAAAAATTAAATACATTCTTCAGAGAGGAGAAACTTATCAGGCGTGAATTTACACTAGTCGTCACAAACTTAAGCTTATCGATTAGTTATCCTCAACCTACAATACTCGTTAGAATCATCAAGTATCTCTCAAGTTGTACCACAGTAGAGGTTATGGCTAACGTAAAGTTGAAGACAATCGTATTACTCACGTCAGCGTTATCTCAGTGCAACACAAACAAAATGGAGGCATTAAACTTCAACGGCCACAATGAATATTAGCTCTAAATCTATCTCTAGAATCTAGAACTAATAGATATTCACCCCTAATCAGAATTTGTGAGGTATATGTCTATAACAACTCAAATGCAAACATAAAGCAAAAAAGATTAAGGAGCACATCAAGATTAATTTGTAAATCCAGTTTATACAACACTATGATCAATACATATACATGTGTTTAAAGAAAATATACAAATATAACCCAACGAAAGAGAAATATATAAAGAAGGAGAGAAATGAACCAAAGATCTCACGGACAATCAGCTTCAATTGATGAGAACTCCACCACCAGATCATCCATATGCCAAATCCAATGTTGTTTTCTAAGCTAATCTCAAAGAAAAATGGAAGGTTAATGAATTGGGATAAAAAACCCCAAAACATAACCTAAAAAAGTTTGATTTGATCTATTTATACAAAAAGCAAAAACAGCAGACCCCGCTAAGCAGGATGAGCTGGTTAAGCAGGATCACTAAAATATCTAAAATATATACATTGATTCAGGGTATCTCGCTAAGCGGAATGAGCTAGCAAAGCAGGACCCTGCTAAGCGGGATAAGCTGGCTAAACGGGCTCAACAACACAACCCCTGCCACTGTAAAACTTCTTCTAGCACGCTACAACTTGGGCTTAGCAGGCTTCTTGATTATTTTCTTCCTAAATCAAGTATTTTAAGTCGTGCCTTCGACACTTTATTGCTCAATGCTTCAAAGATGCACCAATACCTACAAAATACATGGAAACTATCAAACGGTACACAAATGACTCAAAAACACAATAATACACAAAGTATACATATTTACACATAAGTTGAGATTTATTCAAAGTATATTAACATAAGGGATAAATAAGTGGCACAAAACAAATATACAAAATAACGATATTTTGACACTTATCAGTATCACTTTGATCACAAAACTTGAATATTATTTGCTAGATTTCTTCTGATCATATATAAGCAATTTGATGTTAAGTCTCCTTTTATTTGATATGGCATATGATATTTCATTTAGTACACCATTATTAGGGTTAAAAGTTGTCTTTATTATTATTGTGGTCATCAAAATATTAGATGAATCTTTTGTTAGATTCATACCTACAACACATAGATCCACAGCTTATTCATGATAAAAACACACTTTGATGAACCCAAATCTTTATTAAATGTAGGTGGTGACTTGATATACAATTCTAAAACAATTATCAAAATTACAAATAAAACGACATAGTTGTTACAAAACAATGTTACAATAAATCAAAAAATGTTATAAAACATCAAAAAAACATATAAAATTGCATGAGGATAACACTATAACTGTCATCACAATCTCTTCAATTATGAAATCACCAATAAGGCATTATCACCATCCATTGTACTACCATAACTTCAACCAACGAACTAAGTCCGCTCTTGATCAAATATATCTTAACACAGGTATCAAAGATATCTATACATTTTATTCTTATATATATATATATATATATATATATATATATATATATATATATATATATATATATATGAAGATTTAATTTTTTTAATGTACTCATTTTATAACGGTAAAATACTGATTTTGATCCCTTAATTATACTTTTGGTTTCATATTGGTAAATATTTTGGACTGCCCGAATGTCCGTCGGGCAGCCTCATCTCCTCAAGACTCGAGTCTTCGATCGAGGTCCTCAGACTTGTTGAGCGCGAAGAACGATGGGATCGCCCGCCACGCGAAGTCCCTTGCCCAACATCCGTCAAGTAGCATCAATGCCTATAATATCTGGAGCTATGTCTGTTATGTCCCTTCTTCCCGACATAACGGCTAGTTACGGACCTTTTCGCCCAGATTGACCTAGTCAGCCCGAACGGCTATATTTGCGGACCCGCATATCTCGGCCTAAATATAGCAACCAATGAGAATCCTCCTATGTCTATTATATAAACCCTCATATCTTTGAGGGCAAGGTATCACATTCTTACTCTAACTACCCTAATATTCTCTTGTCCTCATCTTGATCATTTGCTTACTTTAGTATCGGAGTGCCTTGCAGGTACATCACCCCCTCCTCAACGTCAACTTGCTCGAAGGACCGTCGTTCACTCTGGCCGTCTCCGATTCTGATCACTTGTTCAGATCAGTGGCGCCGTCTGTGGGAACAATCTTCCCCATCTTCGTTCATCATCCCGATATCAGAAGATCAAAGATACTCTCGAAACTCCTAACGAGATGGCTGATTCCAACGATCAACTTCTTTCTGGCAAGACCGTTCTCTCACCTGTCCGAAAAACGGATAGGACTATTCCCTCTCCTCGTCTAGAGGACACTATTGATCACATGGATGACATGACCGCATCCCCAAATTTTGAAGATGCTGCCGACCAAGATTTCCTCTTGGATGAACAGAAAACCAAGGATCAAGCTGATGACCCCTTCATCCTTCAACCCTCGGCACCACTATCGATCAACGTGGATCCAACATTAGCTGCTATTTTGTCCGCCCTCAATCAGACTAACAGTCTCCTCCTCCAACAAGGCCAGCGCATCGAGGTTCTAGAAAGGAATCGCCCCCGTCTCCACCTCAGAGACCTAAAGCAGTCGTTTCCCGTAGTCCCTCACCAAGAAGACCTGCTCGAAAAGAAGATTATCCCGACCGACATGTTCCAAAGAACAGGGGACATACCCCACCTAAGAAAAATTGGGGATCTCCCCCGCACAAGAAGACGAAGAGCGAATCATATCGCCCCCGTGATCGATCTCCGTCACCCAAATCAAGAGAAGATAAAGAACTTTCCCACTGTGACAAGAGAAACAATCGTTCTGTCTCCTTCTCTCCCGATCGGAGCGATGAAGTCGATCATCGTGGTCCTCTTTGTTAGGCTATCATGGACATTCCAATTCCATCTGGTCTAGAGAAACCTCCCCGACTCAGTCAATACGACGATACCACCAACCCTGACGAGCATATCGAGAACATCGATGCCTTGCTCTACTATTGAGGAGTTCGTGGGGCCATCAAATGCCTCTTATTCCCTACAACTTTGAGGAAATGGGCCATGGCATGGTATAAAAGCCCGTACGACGGATCGGTCACATCTTGGAAGCACCTGGGGAGACTATTCTCCAAACACTTCACCGCCTCCCGACGCCACCCAAAGTCAGAGGCATCCCTGGAGCCCATCATCTAGGGCAAAAGAAGAATCTCTCCGAGGATATATCGAGAGGTTCAACAAAGAAGCTGTCCAAGTCTCGATGATGGACGATATGAAAAAATATCTCCTCGAAAGAGGACTACGCCCTCGTAGCGACTTCGCGAAGGCCGTAGGCATTGAAATACCCTCCACATTGGATGTTTTCCTCTTGAAGGCCCAAGCATACATCCAATAAGAGGAAAAGGAAGCCGCAAACTCTACTCGCGCCACCCGACACAGGGAGAACGTCAAGACCTCCAAGAATGAAGATCCCTCAACATATCATCGCGGAGGAGAAAGAATGCGGGAAAATAAAACCCGCGATTCTAGAGATCACAAAGGGTCGGTGGGTCGATTCAATGAATACAGCCCCCCCACTACTTCCCGTGAGCATATCCTAACCGAATGTGTGAACTCCGAGTTCAAATAAGGCGGTGTACGCTTTCCTCGACAGACCCCGGCTAAACCGGGGACAGACAAAACTAAATATTGCAGATTTCACCGGAGCCACGAACACGTGACAGACGACTGCATCCACCTGAAGGATGCGATTGAGATCCTAATCAGAGACAAACGTCTCAAATAGTACAAGAAAAAGGAATCTGCAAAACAAGAACCCCCCTCGTCCAGCAAGGTCGAGGAAGAAAAGCTAGCGGAGGAGTCTTCTATGCACGTAGCAATGAGCATATCCAGGCCGAAAGATTTCTTCTTCCCCGATTCGGATATCACCCCGGCATACTTCACCACTCACATCCCTTGAGAATCTTTCCCAATGGCCATGGTCATCTCCGATGGAGGGTTCACCAAGAACTTCATCAGATCAATCAAGAGAAGATTCGATGAACTCGTCAAGACGAGTTCGGATCTGGGCGCCACCCTCAAAAAAATCCAAGGTAAGTCTCATCCACGGGCCTTCTATAAAGAGGAGCTACCTGGAGGCACCCCCAATGAAAGTATCCCTCTGCTTGTACGTGCTCAGATGGCCAACTTCGATGTCAGGCGCATATTAGTTGACCAACGAAGTTCGGCTGATATCATGTACACTCAACTCTTCAAGATGTTACAGCTCAATGAAACCCACCCGACTCCCTACCTCGATTCAGATCTGCAGGGATTCAATGGCTCCACAATGAAGCCATGGGGATATGTCGAGCTAATCGTAACTTTTGGGGTCGGAGAGACCGACTGATCGATCAAAACACAATTTTTGGTCGTCGACTAGCCGTCTCTATATCAATGTATTTTTCGGTCGACCCACTCTCGCCGAGCTAATTGTTGTACCATCCACAGTGCACTTGAAGAAGAAATATTATACAGTGAGCGAGAAGGTGGCAACATTTCACGAAGACATTCAAGCAGCCCGAAGATATTTTGAGGCATCAGCAAAAGTCCTAGACTCCATCAACCTATAACCCCGACCAGGCGAATCCCTCTAGAGAGCCTCACAAGAGCCCTTGATCTCGAATCATAGGAGAAGAAGAGGAAAGGAAAACCCCCTATGGTCGAAGAAGATTCGCCCGCTTCCAGAAATTCAAGAGCATCCTCAGACCAACACATGCGCCCAATCCATGACAGGTATTTCAAGCTTGTTCCATTGGGTGACGACCCCAACAAAGGAGTCAAGATAGGAACAGACCTCCCGAAATTGGCACGAGAACAACTCAAAGCATGTTTAAAGGATAACACCGACCTCTTCGCCTGGAGTGCATCCGAAATGCCCTAGCTCGACCCCGAGGTCACGTGTTGCCACCTTACCATTGATCTTTCCCTTAAGGTCGTAGCACAGCACAGGCGAAAGCAGTTTCCAGAAAAAACCGAGGCTGCCGAGCAAGCTGTTAAAGACCTTCTAGAGGATAATTTTGTAACGGAAGACCAATACACTATAGGGCTATCCAACCCTGTACTGGTAAAAAAGAATAATGGAAAATGGCGCATGTGCATTGATTACTCTGATCTTAATAAGGCATGTCTAAAAGACGCCTACCCCCTGCCCAACATCGATAAACTCGTTGATAATTCAGCAGGTTTTAAATTACTTTCGTTTATGGACGCCTATTCGGGCTAAACCAAATTCCAACGGCTAAAATGGATAAAATTTATACGGCCTTCATGACCGAATCGGGCAACTATCACTACAACGTAATGCCCTTTGGTCTGAAAAATGCCGGCGCAACATACCAACGAATGATGAATAAAGTCTTTAAAGGTGAAATCGTAGACATGCTCTAGGTGTACATGGACGACATGATCGTAAAATCCCAAGAGGAGGTCGATCATGCCCTGCACCTCAGGAAGGTCTTCGATCAAGCCAAAAGATTCAAAATGAGGTTCAACCCCAAAAACTGCACCTTCGGAGTCCGGGCCAGTAAATTCCTCGGCTTCTATATCACCGAACGTGGGATAAAGGCTAATCCCAATAAATGTCGGGCATTCTCAGAATTGCCCACTCCGAAATCCAAAAAATCCATTCAAGTCCTCAATGGGATGCTGACCTCGTTATCTCGATTCGTAGCAAGGTTGGCCCAACACGCGCTCTCATTCTTCAAACTACTAAGAAAGGAGTTGCGTTTGAGTGGACCGAGGAATGTGAGTAGGCCTTAATTCATCTCAAGGAAACCCTATCCCAACCACCTATGTTATCTCGACCTGATAAATAGGAGATACTATATCTATATCTGGCAGTGACTACTGAGTCCGTTAGCTCCACGCTCATCTGAGAAACACGGGAGGGACAAAAACCTATCTATTTCAACGAGCAAGGCCTTACAAGGGCCCGAATTGAGATACCAAAAAATCGAAAAAATCGCCCTCGCGCTAGTCAACACTGCGAGACAGCTTCGCCACTAATTTTTAGCACACACCGTCATAGTTCAAACGGACCAACCCATCAAACAACTATTAGGTCGACCAGACATGGCCGACAGAATGCTCAAATGGTCATTAGAACTGTCCGAATTCGACATCAGATACGAAAATAGGAAAGCCCTCAAAGCACAACTCTTGGCATACTTCGTGGCCAAAATGACTTTCCCAATGCTCTGAGAAGGAACCAACAAATTGACCATATTCGTTGGCGGTGCCTCTAGCTCCTCAGGAAGCGGAGCAGGTATAATCTTGGAAAACGGAGAAGGAATCATCATCGAGGTATCCCTCGCCCTCTCATTCCCTACTTCCAATAATCAAGCAGAATACGAAGCTTTCTTCGTCGGTTTCCACCTTGCTGAGGCCATGGGAGCAAGAGAATTCAAAATCGTCACGGATTCACAACTCATAGCCTCTCAAGTTCGGGGAGAATATCAGGTAAAAAACGACCAACTGGCTGCATATTGGACCCTCGTCCAAAACCACCTTAAAAAGTTCACTTCAGTTGAGATACAGCATATCCCTCGAGAACATAATGCTCGTGCAGACATTCTATCCAGGATCACCAATACGAGGACTAAAGGAGGGAACAAGTCAGTGATCCAGGAAATACTCCCTCGACCAAGCATAGAGAAAAGTCGTCCCGGTCACGACATATTCGTCATTGAAGAGGACATCTCCTGGATGACGCCCGTCTACAAATATTTGACCAAAGGGATCCTTCCTGACGATCCCAAGGAAGCAAGCGTCATTAGGAGAAGGGCTTGCTCGTACGTCATCCTCGAAGACAAACTCTACATAAGGGGATTCTCCATCCCTTCCTCAAATGCATCGAAGAAACCAGAGTGCCACACATATTGAAAGAAATACATAAGGGCATTAGTACCTAACACCTAGGGGAAAATCACTAGCTCGAAAAGCCCTCAGGGCCGGGTACTATTGGCCGACCATGTAGATCGATGCCAAGGAACACGTAAAGAAATGTGACAAGTGCCAACGACATGGACACATGCACCTGGCTCCCCCGAGTGAGCTAAAGTCCCTCTCTTCTCTGTGGCCTTTCTCATGGTGAGGGCTCGACATCCTCAGGTCATTCGTCCTGGGAGTATACTAGAACAAATACTTGATAGTGGGTGTCGACTACTTCACCAAGTGGATAGAGGCCGAAGCATTGGCCAAAATCACCGCTCAAAACATCATGCATTTTTACAAGAGAAATATATTAGCCTGATTTGGAGTCCCGCAAGCCATAGTCACCGACAATGGGACAAAATTCACCGATAAAAACTTCCAAGACTTCGTCGTCTATCTGGGAACCATGCAACATTTTGCCTCGGTCGAACACCCACAAACGAACGGGAAGGCCGAATCCACTAACAGGGTCATACTGCGCGAACTCAGGCGAAGGTTGGACGATCAAAGAATAAATGGGTTAAGGAGTTACACAATGTACTCTAGGCCTACCGAACAACTCCCCACTCATCTACTGGGGAAACCCCATTTCGATTCTCCTATGGAACCAAAGCAGTCATTCCAATAGAAATTTTCAAACCTTCGAGAAGAATCAAGTTTCCCCTCGAGACGGAGATGAACGACCAATCCTTGAGGGAGGAGCTCGACATGGTCAAAGAAATAAGAACGGGGGTTGCTCTTAGAGAAGCATCTCTCAAGCAAAGAATATCCCTCTGATACGATGCCAAAGTTATTCCTCGCGAATTCAACGTCGGAAGCTTAGTCCTCAAACAGAGCCTTAAGAGCTCCACCGAAGGAAAGCTTGCAGCAAACTGGGAATACCCTTATCGTATCTATGCCAAAATAGGGACATGGGCCTACTACCTAGAAAACCTCCAAGGGGAGAAAATCACCCAATCATGGAATGCAAAAAAAATAAAACAATATTATAGTTAAAACAATAACGGTCGACACACCTCAGAAAACCATCTAGGTGCTTATAGCTCGACATCACACGCTCGCCCCGGTACCAGCATTGTGTGACAGCATGGCACATAAAGAGATACTCTCTATTAACCTAACAAGCTAGATCTTTGCCTCGACGCGGGGGACTCAAACAAGCTTCGTTGTCTAAGTACCTCCCTCGGCAGAACACCCAACTCGCGATGGGACGTTCACGCCACTGACCTCAGGCCTTTAATCAAAGCTTAAGCTCCGGACTGAGTCCAGCAACGAACTGGCCCGCTTTGACTAGTCTCCCCACACTGTCAAAGACCATGCACTAATAACGAGCGTTCTCTCCACGAAATACAAAGTATCACATGCATACAACGAATAAATAACACAAAAACTTAGATAATTACGGTCACAAGGACCAGATTTGCCTTGGAGTTACAATGGGGAATCCACCCCAAGAAAACAAAATTAATCAAAAACGACCAACAAAGGTCGAAAATTGTCATTACATAAATGGGTCTCGCCCAGACAAACATAATAAAAACAATAAATTAGAATTACTCAGCGAGCTGATCAGGGACGTTTCCAGGAGTTGGCTACGGAGGAGTCTCTTCCACGAACATTTCATCGACGAAGTCACGCTTCTTTATCTCACCATCTTCGACATAAAAATGTATTCCCATTCCGTCGGTCACTAGCTCTACGCCCGAATTTAAAACCCGTATCTGGGCCAATGCATTTTCAAAACTCCCGGAAGAAGCGACCATTGCATCATCATAGGCCAGTTGAATGCGTCCAATCAGATCAGCCCGGGTCTTCAGCCCCACCGTATCCTCGGGCTCCCCCTCAATTGGAGTAAGATCAGCCTTCAAACACGCGACCTCGTCGCTCAGTTGCTGCCTATCTTTCCGAGCCGCATCGCGCTCTTCTATGGCCCATTTCAGATCAACGGATAACTTATCCTCCTGACCCTTAGCAACCTCCTTCGTCTCCTTCAGTTGGGCCCTAAGCTCTCGAAGTTCAACCTTGGGACACTGGCCCAACTCGAAATAGGTTACCGCCATCTCAAAAATGTGCACCCACACGCCCGCATCCTTGGAAAGAACTGCCTTCTTTGACGGCCGATCCATTTCCTCCAACAAGAGAGATTCTGCTCGCGGAAGATTAACACTCGTATTGTCGAAGTAGGTGCGGTCGAGCCAACCGGGCAGGAGATCAAATTTCCCCTTACCTCTTTCCCCAGTTATATCCA
Source organism: Vicia sativa (assembly GCA_021764765.1). Lineage (NCBI taxonomy): Eukaryota > Viridiplantae > Streptophyta > Magnoliopsida > Fabales > Fabaceae > Vicia > Vicia sativa. Next base: position 224,436,351 of record CM038795.1, on the reverse strand, counting down.
CTATACTGCCATCAACTCAAACCCTCTTATTCTTCGAGGGGGTATGTTGAGGGGATAGAGCCCTGACCGCCTGACTTGCAGACACCTTCCCCGGGCCAAGCTTAGAACTGGTCCCTAGATCGTTCAGTGACCTTCTCCCATTTCTCTTCTGATGCAGCGAGTATCGAGAAATACGCTCCATAGTAGGATTCATCTTAGCTGCAATAAAGGAAACTCACATTTGGATCAGACGAAACAGGATATATTTAGCAATAACAAAAGAAGAAAGGATACAAGAATTTCAAATCTACCCAAGTAAGACTTAAGATCTCCACTAAGAAGGATATCCCTTACATTGATGAGCGGGGGCTCGAAAACGTAACCCTCGTCTTCTCCTACGAGTGGTTTTCCCCCTCTCCCCATGCGCTGGACCGGGATAAGACCCTCGACATAGGACAGCAACACGCCAAGACTGGCCAAATCCTCAGCATCTAGTCCCTTCTTCGCCCAAACATATTGGTCAGCATTTCGCTTGAAATGCTCCGCGTTCCAGTGAAAGTTAAATCTAGACACGAGCCGATACACTTTCTCCCCATGCTCGTTCAGCTTCGGAGAACCATCATCATAGACCGTAGGAACACTCGAAAGCACATTAAACAGAGCCCGTTCTGAAATCGGTCAGACTAACATAAACTTGTCCTTGAAAAATCGGACAGACTCTTGATAAGGTTTGAAGAGCTTACCATTCTGTTGTCGAAACGACACCCAACTCCACAGAAATACTTCGTCCGTCTTATTTGAGCTCCTCTGAAGACAAAATTTATGGAAAAACAAGGGATGAGTAGCACCATTCTCTAAGTACTCGCACACTATCTCGAACTCCCGAATAAAAGTGATCGCATTCGGGTGGAGTTGAGATGGATCTAGGCGAAGGTGGTCGAAAATCGCCACTTACAGATCAGTGATCGGAAGGCGAAATCCCAACTCCCTAAACTAGATATCGAATACTGGAATATGGTCGACTTCATATGTTGAACAAATCCGATGTACTGCCGCTGGGATATATAATGCCCAATTCTCTGGCCTCCCCTCTTCGTTCATATCTTCATCCTCCGGGCCATACTAAGCCACCTCATCGAACACCTCATCTTGACGGGTAGTAAAGTGCGACCCCCTCATACGAACATCTAGGGACACCAGGTGAACGAATCTTGGCTCCTGACCTGTGCTACTGTTGTAGACGGACCGTCGGTCGATTCCTTGGTGGAAGGAGAATATTCCCTCAGGATATCACCCGAAGTACCTTCCTCGTCAGTGGTAAAATTGGAATATTCTCGTTCGGAACCTTTCGAACCTTTAGAACTACTTTCTCCGCTATTATCTGCCATGATACCTAAAAATAAGAGGAAGTCGGTGAGCTCGACATTAACGTCAAATCCACCCTTCCATTACTAATCAAGTGAAAGGGTTCAGACAAACGAGGATCTACTTCCTCGGTCAACAGTTCTCTCTCAAGAACAGACTACCATTCGAAGCGACATCCCTCAGCTCGAGAGAAAAATGCATGGAAGGACTTCGACGTCAATAAAAAATGCCAGAGAATGGCGGAGCAACCGCTCACCACCACGAAAAACCAGAAAAGAAAATTCCAACTGCATGCATTCTGTGGATAAATAGGAATTTCAACCTAAATCCAACAAAATCATACGAAGGATTAGAAAACATACCGTTTAGAAGGCGATCGAACCGTTGCAACAAGAAAATCAAGCACCGGTGCAGCGACGTAAGGCGGTGAAAACTCAAAAGAACACAATTGCGGCTCCTCAGAATGATAGAGACGAGTCCGGTTACGAGCGAGCAAGGCAGGATGAAGAAAGTTCTCAAATAAAGGAACTCTTCTCCTTTTATAGGCCTCCCCCACGCACGTGCATTCGCACGCGCCTAGGAAACCTAGGGTAATCATCATTACCCCTAGTCCCTAGGCCTGACACGCCTTTAATGCACACGGCTTAAGGCCGCACATGCGGGAACTTTCCAAGTTCTCCAGACCTTTCATCTCCTCGACAATGACCATCGGGTAAACTGGCCTTGGCTGCACAGTTCAAGTTATCACGCCCACAGATGCAACGACTTGGGGGGCTATTGTTCTAGACTGTTTGAATGCTCGTCGGGCATCCTCATCTCCTCAAGACTCGAGTCCCCGATCGAGGTCCTCAGCTTGTTGAGCGCGACGAACGATGGGATCGCCCGTCACACGAAGTCCCTTGCCCGACATTCGTCGAGTAGCATCAATGCCTAAAATATTTGGAGATATGCCCGTTATGTCCCATATGTCCGACATAATGGCTAGTTACGAGCCTTTTTGCCCGGATTGACCTAGTCACCCTGAACGGCTATATTTGCGGACCCGCATATCTCGGCCCAAATATAGCAACCAATGAGAATCCTCTTATGTCTATTATATAAACCCTCATATCTTTGAGGGCAAGGTATCACATTCTTACTCTAACAACCCTAATATTCTCTTGTCCTCATCTCGATCATTTGCTTACTTTAGCATCGGAGTGTCTTGCAGGTACACCACCCCCTCCTCAACGTCAACTTGCTCGAAAGACCGTCGTTCACTCTGACTGCCTCCGATTCTGATCACTTGTTCAGATCAATAACTTAACTTTTTTTAGTGTCATTTTAGTCTCATAAATTTCAAAACGTTTCATTTTAATCATTTTTGTCTAATTAGCGATGAAATTCAAAAAATTTCCGTCAATAATTAGACAAAAATGAGAAAAATGAAATTTTTTAAAAGAACAAAATAATACGAAAAAAGTTAAGGAAATAATATAACTCCAAGAATATAGTTAAGAGTTATAACTCATTGAACACAATCAATTTTTCCCCTAGCTTTTTACTTATTTAAATAGTTTATTCACACTTGCTAACTATTATAATTTTTTATTTATTTCTATTAAAGAGAAAAATTCAATCTACTCTTGCCTCCATTGTCTGGATCAGCCACTGTTAGGAGTAGTAGAGATGAAAAATTGACAAAAATTGGCTGAGAGAACTATGAGAAATTGCTTCCTTAAGTTGTAGAATAAACCATCTATTTTTAAGAAAATGGTGAAGCCAATGTCACTTAGCAAAACTACACTCGCTTAGCTATCTTTGTTATATTACCCGACGGATCTACACTCTCTAAGCCAATCATGAATCTATATGGTTTTTACATATTAGTAATGAAAGTCACAAATTCTTATTTCATATTTTACAGACAAACAAATATACAAACAGTACATTGATTTATTAGGCTATAAGACATCAAAACAAAACTAATTACTTGTAATTATCAAGTAGAATACTTTAATAAAGAATTGCTTTCAATTTCCTCCACATAACTGGTAGAGCCAATATCGGTTTCAGTTTCCTTTGTTGTATCAAGATTCTCTTGAATTGTTTCATGTGGATATAGTACAGGCTTTGGAGGCATTTCAATATTTGTAATATCTCCTTCAAGCATCTCCACTACTTTGCTCATTGAAGGCCGATCAATAGGTTTTAATTGTATACACCAAAGCGCAACCATGAACATTTTCTTCGAAACATCATTCAATTCTTCCATGATAGTATCTTCCATTTCTTTCTCTCTATTTTTAATCAATTGTTCATAAATCCAAAAGGGGAAGTAGAGTTGACTTGAATGTTCAGCGTGTGGATTCAAATTTCTTCTCTTACCAGCCATTTCAATCAAAAGCATTCCAAAGCTATACACGTCAGCTTTATAAGATATTCTTCCAATATTTTGGTAGAACAATTCAGGAGCCATGTATCCAATTGTTCCTCTTGCGGCTGTCAAAGAGACAATACTATTGTCTATAGGATAAAGCTTTGCAAGACCAAAATCCGAAACTTTTGGGACAAAATTTTCATCAAGAAGGATGTTATGAGGCTTAATATCAAAATGCAAAATTTGCATATCACAACCTTGATGAAGATAAGAAATTCCACGAGCAATTCCAAGAGATATCTCATGTATTTGATTGTAAGTTAAAGATATAACATCCTCTTTGTTGAAAATATATTTATCAAGAGAGCCGTTGGGCATGTACTCATAGACGAGAGCACGTTTTAATCCTTCAACACAAAATCCAATGAGTCTTACCACATTTGAATGGTATATTCTTCCTATTGTTGCAACTTCACTTATGAAATCTTGCCCATTAGCATTGGCTTTTATCTTCAACATCTTTATGGCTACAAATGGTCCACTTATTAGCTTTCCTCTATACACATCTCCATAACCTCCTTCACCCAATTTTACCTTGAAACCTTTTGTCATTTGTTTTATCTCTTTGAATGAATACCTTATTGGCATGAGAGTATTACATTGTAGAAAATCTTCAATATTTTCATATATTGATGAATGTCTTCTTCGATATGTATAGATCAACAATACAGAAAAAAGTATAATGCCAAATATAATTCTAGCCATAATGAATGGCACAACATATCTTCCTGTAACTTTTCCTGCCATGTATCGGTAATTAATTGATATTTCGTCGTTTTCGTAATTAAGTGATATTGTATCGCTTAACTTATTGACGCCTGTGAAATCTCGAAGTCCTACAATCCATAACATATAATTAATTGGCCATAAAAAATGACAGAGTTTATATTGATTTATCATTCTAAATAGTAATGTTTTTAGAACGTTCTTAGGTATACCTAAGATGTATTGAGATAGGTTATTAAATGTAGTATTCTTTTTTAATCGGAATCATTAAAATCAAGACAAAATATGTGATACACTAATAGTATAAACAAATTTTACACAAATTTTACACAGTTAATCAATAAACGACGTGCATGCCGCTACATCATATTGATAATTTAAAAAGATTTTGATGATTTAGTAGATTGGTGATTTTCAATTGGAAGATTGTGTGATTTTTTTTACACCAACCGTGTATATGTTCATTAAACTCTAAATTACTTGATTAGATAGTTTTCTTTTAGGTTTTATTATGGTAGAATAGTTTAGAAAAAAAAAATCACCGACAATATAAAATAGAAAAGAAAATTCACCGACAATATAAACTATTTTTATATTGTCAATTAATAAGAGACGTGTGTCTAATTAAAATATATTTTTATTTTTAAAATACTTATATGACATAATAATATAAAAATTTTAATTAATTATATGTGTAATATTGATGTATGTTGTCTGTGCATTATTTTTAAACTCATAGTTTTAACCCCCATCAAAAAACACTGGAACACTATTATTTAGAATACGAGCATTTCTATTTTCTCTCAAGTAATAGTGTTATATATGCCTGTGTGTTATAAATGTAGTAAAATGTTGGTTTGGTGGTTTGGAGGAAGTGACATAGTTTGAGTGACACGATATGGGTGGGGATGACAATTCGTTAGTTATTATAGTATTCGTTTTCATATTTATAATTTGAAAAAATTATTGTATTTGTTGGAATAATATAGTAAGTGTGAGTAATTGAGGAAATAGTCTCGTATTGGATAGAAATGTGGAGACTTAAACATATATAAGTGTGAGAAGCCATTCACCTATCATGCTCACGCTACACGTGAAGGTGAGTGTAGAAATTGGTATCATGAGCATTGTGGACTCATACTTGGGGGGAGTGTTGAAATAATATAGCAAGCGTGAATAAGTAGAAAAATAGTCTCACATTGAATAGAAATGTGGTGACTTAAACATATATAAGTGGAAAAACTCATTCATCTTTGTACTCCTACCCGTACATTATGGATATTTGAGTATACATATCCATTTATCCACATTTCTAATAAAAAAAACTGGTTCGATTATAGTTTATCATGTTATTTTAAGTTTTTAACAATATTTTAAAAAATATTTAAGAATTTTATTGAGTTAAGAAATTCACAAACATTTATAATAAAATGCGTAAAAATTTAATAGTGATATATTTAGTAAAATTGATAAACATACATGTGTATGTAATAATAAAACTAAAAATATATAAATAATATTGTGCAAGTATGGAGCGAGATGGGTACTAAGGTATTTGTATATTTGCTCATACCTGCTTATTTTAGTGGATAATTGTCCGTATTAATGTCCGTAATTATTTTATGGATTTTTAGCCTACTCATCGACTAGAAAATTCGTTTTTAATGATTAAATTAAAGATAAAAAACTTAAAAATCGGTCACCAAACCGTTTAGCAATCTATTTAGCGACCATCGCTTTTTGGTAGAAAAAGTGTTAGTCGCTAAGCTTTAGCGACGAATTTAGTGTCCAGAATAGAGAGACTGAATATGTGACTAAATTTATTGACCGATATAAGTGATCGATTTAAAAAAAAATAATTAAAAGTTGTAACATTCAAGAATCGAACTCATGACCTCCGCGAATTTTTATAAGAGTTCACAAATAAACCCTTTAATTGTAAGAACAAAGTTGGTTTTATATCTGACCTTATGTTTTGATGATAACTTCACATGTTATCTTTGAGAATAATTGTGTACACTAACAGGTTTCTGTTTAGTGTGAGGCTTTTGCTATACAGGTTCTGACTCTGGTAAGAAGGTGTGTGATGTCATCAGGTTCTGAAATCAACACTCTGGAAGAATACCTTTGGTGTGTTACAAGTTAAGTCAAGATTAAGGAATGTGTCTTATGCAACTATTCTAAGGAACATTAGTAAAAGAGCTTTTGATCGTGACTTATTCAAGGAAGCTTTGGAAGCCTTCTAAAGCTTTACTTATGATGTTCCAAGTTTTGAAGATGCTCAAGACATGATTCTGTTGAACAAGTTCTGAGGATCTGAATACATTCTATATGAAGACCAATGTGCTGAAGATTGAGAAGGCAGGAGTTCTTTGAACATGCCTTGTAAGGTTCTAATGACTTAGGTTCTGGAAGATACATAATTTTGATCCTTCTACAACATGTTTCATCAACAAACATATTAGAAGCCTCTGAAGACATAGAAGACAAAGATCAAGACTAAGAGATTGCGTGTGATGGTGAGTATAAAAGTACAAACGTACATTGTGACCTCTACTCTCTAGAGTGGCGTAATGACAAATCTTTTTTGTGCTATTATATACCAGTCTCACTATGACTGTTGGGAATAATACATATGTATTTGTGTTTCCTATTCTATCCTCCAACGGATCTCTTTTTTCAGCTATAAAAGAAGTACTTGGAAGAATTTGAAATCAACGAATTAGTTCTACAAAACTACACTAAACCGCTGCACAAAAACTCTGTAGAGAAATTTTTTGTATAGTTTTTTAATTAAGCAATGAACTTTTGTTCGTATCTTATTATCAACATTTTTGTGTTAATGTACTTAAACATTGCGTAATTTGCTTTTGTAGAAGCATCTTTGTATACATATCTTTGTAATCAACTGTTGTTGATAGGTTCCTTCAGAGACTATGTGTAGTCTGGATTCTTAAGAAGACTATAGTTGCGGTCATAGTGGTTTACAATAAGGATCAACAGATTTATTGGGGGTTCTGAATAGGTGGTCACAAAATTTTTATCGCTAAATTAGTGGCTGATTTATTTTAGTGATCGATTTAACGACCTCTTAAAGTTTACTCATGAATATCAAAATTTTGATGGTTAATTCGGTCTCTACTATGATCGAAATTTTTTTATCACTAAATTGATCAATAAAAACGAATTTTTAATAATGAATTTTCACGAGTATCTACTTGAGATGAGTCTAATTGTCATCCTTAAATATGAGAGTTCATATATTTAACTCCCCCACAAACAAAATAACAACAAATATTTGTCGTATGAAAAAAGGTGAGCACTCCAGTATTTTTGAATTTAGTTGGATACTGATACCCTTAGTCAATCAAATAATCACATTCAATATTATATCATTATTTATATTTATTTTATCTTACGGGTCACTATCTAATTATTACCATTATTTTTAAATGTTAATTTTTTTTCTTTCTCCATGTCACAAGTTTTTTTTTTTAAAATTACTTAATATATTTAGTTTATTTTAACATTTAGTAATTCGGTTTAAATTAACATGTGTATCTAAATACATCATTTGTCAAATTTATCATTATATGTTGTATAATCATATCATTTGTTGTAATATTTTTATTTCATAATTTTTCATTGTACGTTCTCATTAAATACTAATTAATCTATTATTTAAATTTAATAAAATTAAAATATATTTTATAAAATTTAATAATACTACATATCATTCACACAACTAACTTTTTATCTTTCGGGTCATTATTTTACCATTATTTTCAAATGTTAATTTTTTTCTTTCTCCTTGTCACCAGTTTTCATTTAAATTACTTAATACATTAAGTTTATTTTAACATTACGTAATTCAATTTAAATTCACATGTATATCTAAATACATCATTTATCAAATTTATCATTATATTTTGTATAATTATATTATTTATTGTAATATTTTGATTTCGTAATTTTTTATTGTATTTTTTTAATAAATATGAATATTTTATATATATATATATATATATCAAAACAATTATTTATCAATATTAAAATAAATTCACTCGTGCGGGAGCACGAGTCTTTGACTAGTTTATATTTAAAATATATATTTGGCTTTCACAAGAAAAACAGAGGTAATCGTAATGCAAACTGTAATATTATACAACAGTGAATCCATGAAATGGAAGACATACCTTCGTAAATGCCAGAGACATAGTCTGCAAAAAGAGAAAAATCAGAGTAAAGTTTTTATTTTGGTAACAAAATTATAGTGCAGTTAATTAACTGTAAATGAATATGATATGCTAAAATTTTTTTGGAATACGTAAGTAGAAAAATTCTGTCTTGACAATGAGGTATTTATCGGATTCTAAAGTTTCTTTCCCTCTTATTCAACTTTGCTTTTTTATTGATTCAACTTCACCATGACAAATTAAACTTCTACCTTTTTCAATCAAACTCCTACCTACATTTTCCTCTCCGTCTTCTAAATTTTGATTTTTGATATTAATAGTGTTATGTTTTCATTGTTTTGTTAGAAACATAAAAATTGAAGAAAGATGTAATTAAAGCAAAATTTATAAAATACGAATACTCCTAACACAATCCTAACACTGATACGGTGGTGACAATTGTTAGAATGATAATATATGTACGAGTAAATGAATAGATAGTCTCACATTAGATAGGAATATGGAGACTTGAGTATATATAAGTTGAAGAACCCACTCACCTATCACCTTAAGGTTTTAGGTGGATAAGTGATGATGTGTCTCTCACAAATGTGCTTATTTTCTAACTTTGTATCAATGCTCCTAGTGTAAATTCCCTCAAACAGTGATATCATGAGTCTTTGGTTCAAGAAAAGGGTCGACTAAATTGTATCAAAATGCTCAGAAAGTAGTGTTCCGTTGCAAGGTGTAACGACAGTACAAGTTTGAGGGGACATTGTGGGCTCACACTTGAGGGGGACTGTTAGAATAATAATACAATTGTGAGTAAGTGGGGAAATAGATCCACATTAGATAAGAATGTGGAGACTTGATCATATATAAGTGGGAGAATCCACTCACCTATCACTTTGAGGTTTTAGGTGGATAAGTGGACTGGTGTGTCTCTCAAAAAGGTGTTTAATTTTCAACTTTGTATCAATACTTCTAATAACTCCTTGCGTGCAAGTATCTAACACGAAAATTGACACATATTTCAGATTTGTTAGTGAAAGTTGTGAACGGTGGTGTTCAATATTTCAAGAACTCAAGAAAATGTGGGGTTTGGGGATAATGTACAACTCCTGTAATTCTCTTTGATTTTTGTTCACTTGTGTATAAGAAAAAACACTTTTAAATACTTTAAAACAAAAACTATTTTTGGGTTTATTAATTGTTTTCTTTTTCTTCTTCTTGCAATTTATTTTATCAAAACCCATACCCTTCAACAACAAGTATATGGCTATCCGACACCTTTCTATCACCAAAAAATATCCACTCATGTCAATCATCCTTACCAACCATGAGATTCACGGTTTCAATTTTCTAAGCAACAACCAACAAACACCTCCACCATTGGTCATTTATGTCATACCCATTCTACACAATTTTTAGAAAATATCACAAATAGTAGTAACAAAACAAAAAAGTTATTGAAAATATTACAAGTGTGAGTGTGAGGAAATAGTCTCATATTGGATAAGAATGTGGTGACTTGAGCATTTATAAGTGGGAAAACTCACTCACCTATCACCTTAAGATTTTAGGTGGATAAGCGGTGTGTCTCCCACAAAGGTGTGTTGCTCAAAAGGACAAGTCCCAAAATTAAGAATGCTCCTCGCTTGACCCTCCCCTGATTGTTGCGCCAACAAAAATCACAATGTGTAGTCAGTGATGGAGGTGATTTTTTCACGATTTTTGATTCAGTCTAAGAGTTTGTTAAAGAAGACACTCTAAAAATTTCTCCATTGAAGCATCAAATTAGAGATTCAAAACAGAAGAGAAAGTAAAACCTCATGAAGCTGTGATGGGAAGGAAAAAACATAATCGAAAAAATATCATTCTCTCAAAAAAATAGCCTCATCATCTTCTCTGACGGTGACAGTTTTGACATTATCTTCGACATTGTCCCCGGTTTCGTGCTCACCTCAATTTAACCTGACCAGAGCATTAAAATGTTCTATTGTAAGAGTCAAGAGTTGTGAAAATCCAACTCTAAAATCACATTTAGAGCTTGATAACAAAAATGGATTTGTTAAACTTCCGACGCCAACTCCACCGGAACCTCCAATAATTCGATTTAATGTTTTCCTTCAATACCTCCACTGGAAGTCTCGAGTCGCCCCTTGGTACCACCACCACCGTCAAAACAACCAGATTTATTTCTAACTCAGACTCCACCTCTATCGCTTCTACCACCTAAACCCTCGGATCTACAAACATCATCAGAACAGCCATCGCCACCTCTAAAACACCATTTCCATTTAGCTCTACGACCTCTTTCAAAACCACCAGACTTTGTTCGAGCGACAATAGTACCACCACGACAAGTCACGTTATTATTTAAGGGATAATTTAGTATTTTCTATGTTTGTAACTTTTATCTTAGTCATTAAGTTTACCTTATTAGGGCCTATGTGACAATTTTCTCCTTGTATAAATAGACTAGTCATAAATGTCATTTATAACAACAACCTTATTTTCTTCATACTTTTGTAGTTGTCATTCTCTCATTACTCTCTCATTATTCCTATCATCTTTGATTCTTGAGCACCAACAAATTGGTATCTAGAGCTCCGGTTAGATTCATAGGAAAACACGAGTGAAAACGTGAGTGATTGTGTGATTTTGTTTCTGGGTTCGTGTTGAATCTTTGAACAAATTTTTTTCCAGATTCTGTGGAATTGGGAAATACCTTGTTTGGTGAAGATCTGATTTTACTGTACAAGGTTGAAGATGAACAGAAACGGTAATCTGAGTACCAAACTTCCAGTTTTTTATGGCAAAAACTGGAACAGATGGATGATTCAGATGCACGTGTTATTTGAGGCTCAAGATGTTCTTGAATTTGTTACTGATGGGTATATTCCAGTTGTTGCAGATGCGACAGAAGAAGAAGAAGAAGAAGAGAGAGAGAGAGAGAGAGAGACGCAGAGAAACAAGATGAAGAAAGATCAGAAGGTGTTGTTCTTCATCCATTAATGTGTGGATGTGAACGTGTTTGAGAAGATTGCAGAATCGACGACGTCGAAGGAGGCGTGGGACACACTGGTCAGATGTTACGATGGTGACGCATCAGTGAAGAAGGTGAAGCTTCAGTCCTCGAGAAAGCAATATGAGAATCTCAACATGAAGAACAATGAGAAGGTTTTAGAGTATATCTCCAGAGTGTTTCTGATCAGTAATAAGATGAAGGCTTGTGGAGAAACTCTTTCTGAACAAGTAATCATAGAGAAGTTATTGAGATCTCTGAGTCCTCAATTTGATTACATTGTTATAGCAATTGAACATTCTAAAGATCTGGAAACCATGATAATAGAAGAGTTGCAAAGTAGTCTAGAAGTGCATGAGTTGTGTCTGACTGAAAGAACTTATGAGAGGGAAGTTGAGCAGGCTCTAAAAGCTTCATTTTGTCAAGAAGGACCAGAAGCATTCTTGGTCAAAGGCCAAGAATAGACGTGGTGATAGATTCCGGAAGTCTGAAACCGCAAATTCTGATGAGAAGAAGCATCAGAAGGGGAAAGAGAAGTTTGACAAGAAGAAAGTTCAATGTTACTGTTGTAGGCAGTTTGGCCATTTTGCTAAAGATTGTTGGTCAAACAAGGGAAGGAAATTAGAAGAAGAAAATATAGCCATAGGAGATTCAGATGATGAACCTGTGCTATTGATGGCTTTTGTATCTGATGGAAGATGTTTTGCAGATTGGTGGTATATGGACATTGGTTGTTCCAATCACTTGACTGGAAACAAACAATGGCTGATAGATTTTGACTCCAGAAGGAGGACAAATATCAGACGCGCTGATGATAAATACCTTAATGCACAAGGTATGAGAAATGTCAAAGTTAAGGTGAAGAATGGGAAGACTGTTCTGATCAAGGATGTTTGATATGTTCCTGGCATCAAAAGTAATCTGATGAGTGTGGGTCAGCTCATTGAGAAAGGTTTCTCAGTTGTTATGAAGAAAAAATCTCTTGAAGTTGTATGATTCCAATCAGAAGTTGATTATGCAATCTGAACAGGGAAGCAACAGAACATTCAAGGTGAATGTAGAAATTGCTGAAACAGAGTGTCTTAGTGCAGAAGGCTCTGAAGAAGATAGTAAGTTGTGGAACAAGAGATTGGGGCATCTTAACTATAGAAGCTTATGGCATCTAAGTTCTAAGAAGCTTGTATGTGGAATTTCGAAGATTGTGAAGCCTGAGAAGTCATGTGAGGTATGCATGAAAGGCAAACAACCCAGATTGCCATTTGTGTCACAAATATCACCAAGAGCAAAACATGCTTTGGGAGTAGTGCATTCTGACGTGTGTGGACCATTTCCAAAACCTTCACTTGGAGGAAATAGGTATTTTGTGTCCTTTGTGGATGAGTTCACAAGAATGACGTGGGTAACACTCATCAAGTTTAAGAATGAGGTGTTTACTGAATTCCAAAAGTTCAAGGTGAAGGCTGAGAAACAAAGTGGTCAGAAGTTAAAGATTCTCAGAACGGACGGTGGAGGTGAGTATAACTCTACAAAATTCCATAAGTTCTATGATGAGAATGAAATTGAGCATGAGGTTACCGCTCCTTATACTCCTCAACACAATGGTCTTGTTGAACGAAGAAATCGTATTTTGCTTGATATGACAAGAAGTATGCTAAAAGAAAAGAAGATTCCTCACAACTTATGGGGAGAAGTTGTTGTTACTGCAGCATATGTGCTCAATAGGTGTCCAATGTAGAAGCTAAAGGGAATTATTCCTTTAGAGAAATAGACTGGAGAGAAGCAAAGTGTTAGTCATCTGAAGGTTTTTGGTTCTGTGTGTCACAAACACGTTCCAGAAGCTAGAAGGAAGAAGTTGGATGATATAAGCAAAGTGATGTTACTGGTAGGTTACCACAGTATAGGAGCGTACAAGCTTTATTATCTAGAAACTAATAAAGTTGAAGTCAACAGAGATGTCATTGTGAAAGAGTCAAAAGCTTGGGATTGGAGTAAGTCTTAACCCATTTCTGGTGTAGAGATAACTTCTAAAGATGAGTCAGAAGTTGAAAGTTCTGAAGAAGAGTCATAGTCAGAAAATGATTGGCTAATATAATATGAGAAATGATATTTTGTCACCTAAATTTGGATGTCAAAAAGGTGTCTAGTGTAAATTTTAGGAGTTATAATGTATTATTAAAATTCGTGTAAAGGTATAAAATGAAAAAGTAGGAGATAGATAGAGACATTAACATACAATTGATATACGGTGTCACATACGGTGTCAAATTTTAGATGTTCAAATAACATTATAAAAAAGTTCGTATAAGCTTCGTTTTTTTTTTCATAAAAGAAAAAATAAATTTAAATTATATTTATATGTATTATAAATTATTTTCATAAGTTATTTTGAGAATTTATAAAAATGAACTAAAAAGATATTATGAATAATATTAAAAGTTATTTTGACAAATTCTTCCAAATAATTTTACAAAACTTATGACATAAGATAAACTCAAATAAATTAATCTAAATAGACCCTTAATGTATATTATTCTGCTTTTGCTCCTTCTTATTCTGTTTTAGTCAATTTAATTATTTAAACATAATTGTGGAGATGTGATGTATATGTTATTATGCTCTAATATATATAAGATAATTTTGCAAGAATTTAAACAAAATGACATGCATTTCTAAGGATCTAAACATAACAAACAAAAGTAAAGGAATTAAAAGCAAAATTTTGATTATTGCTTTGTTGGAATAATATAACAAGTGTGAGTAAGTGAGGAAATAGTCTCATATTGAATAGGAATGTGGCCGGAGACTTAAGTATATATAAGTGAGAAAATCCACTCACCTATCATCTTAAGGTTTTAGATGGAAGATGGTGTGTCTCTCACTTCTTACTATTAACCTCCTCTAACATGGACCGATGTTGAAATAATATAGCAAGGAAATAGTCCCACATATCACACATATATATGTCTCTCACAGATTAAATACATAATTAAACTGAAATAATGTTTTGATTTTATATGTATTTATAATTGATAGAATATTATTATATGTCTTTGTATATAATTTAAATTATACTTTGTATAACTATCAAAATTTAAAAAGTTAAGAGAGTATCAAAATTAAACAGAATCTTACCGATCAAATGGTAAAACATCTCACTCCAATAACCTGAAAATTACAATTGAAAATTAGATAAATAAATTGTGTACACTATGTTGAGAAATATATATAATATTGAAGTATCTCTGATATGGATTTATAAAAAATAGTTTAGTAGTGAACTATTACCATTTTAAATAAAAAATAGTTGAATAATTTATTAGTTGAAACTCAATCCATGTGAAATCGAGTCATTCAAGTTTGGTAAGTGAGGTAGACAGGGAAGTGGGCATGCTCTAGAGCCACACTAATTCTAGAGCAATCAGGTTCTGCAAACCTTCATATGAAATGGCTCACACGATCCTCTAACCTATTTCCTTATAGACAATTGTCCTTCGGAAGGTTTTAGAGCCTCTAAACCATAGACCTGAAGTATAAAAGCTAAACTAATAGTTTAAACTCAAGTATCCACACCTCTAAACCTTAAACCTCCCACCTAGAGTTTCTATAAATTTGATGTATGAGTGATTTCTGGTACACTCCCACCACAATGAGCAAGCAAAGAATAGTCGTTGTTGGTGCATAAGATTAAAATGATGAGAAAATAGAATAAAAGAAATTATATTATGCTTTGCAATGACGGCATGAAAAGATAGATTGTTACAAATGATTGCTACTATTTATACACAAAGGTAAATTGTCACGTAGACCCTAATAAAGATAAATTTAATAACTAAACAAACAGTACAAACTAGAAAATACTAAACTTAACAGCCACGCTAACAAATTCAACTCCAAAATTCAGAAGTTAAATATACTTTTGGACGCAACCTCAGAAGCTCTTGTTTATGAACAATATCAAACTACTACTTCTAAATGAGCAGTCTCAGAAGCTTACAGCTTCTGGCTAACACCTTCAGAAGCTCTATTACTTCTGAGCAACAATATCAGAAGCTTCTGCTTCTAACATAAAACAGCTGTTGAGTATGAAATATTCTTCAACACCATCCATTAATTCATATTCAGCTAACCAAAATCTACAACACAAATTTCATCCCTCAAACATATAAGGTGTCCAATCTTGACATACTTCATCAGAACATCTGCAAGTTTCTTCTGGTTGCTACAGTGTGCAACTCCATTCAGATATGCATATTTCTCCTTGAAAATCCATTTGACGCTTATGGTTTTCTTCTTTTTTGAAAACTTAGTTAACTTCCAAGTCATGTTTGTTTCTAAAGCCTCAATATCTTCTTTAATGGCATTCAACCACACTTTCTTCTTGAGAACTTCTTCAATATCCACGTGTTCAAAATTTCCTTCTGATTCTGAAACCGTATCTTCTTCTGGACATTCTTCGGAAGTTTGACTACCACTAGAAGTTTCACCTTTGTTAGCTTATGAACCTTGTCCAGAACCACCACCTTCAGATCGCCTTCAGAAGTTCATCCTTCAGAATCATGAGCATCGAATAACATCATCTTGGAGCAGTCCAGCTCAGTCTGCTTCGGCCCGGTGGGTCAACATGTTTAAATAGACTGGCTCGACCTGACCCAATTGCTTAATAGACTACATAACTTGAGACCGACTCGTTTTACCAAGGCTTGTGCAGTTCAACGAGTCAGTCTGACTCATATTTCAATATTATAATTTTAATTTTATAAAAAGAGATGTAATGGATAAAAACTACATAACATAAGTAGAGTCGTCATAAACTTATTTAAATAATGTTTAAAATATTCATCAAATCAATACCACAGACACAAAAACGTCCATGTAAAAGTATAGTAATTTAATATTATCACTGATACTAATCAAATTTTCTTTACATCTCACAATCATTTCTTTGATCACATCATCTTGAAAATATATCTGTATCTTTTTTAACATTCCTTTATCACTTGAAAACATACTTATACAATCATATCTTATCTCAATTTTTTTTTCAAAATTTATCAAAATCTTTTTTAAATGGGTCAGTCCGAAGCCTGCTTGGCCCGACTCATGGAAAGCATAGGCCCGATGGATTGGACCAAAAAATAAGATCATATTTTTTAAAGATATTTTACCGTCCGACCCGCATTAAATTGTAGGACTTATATATGGACCGGTCCGATGAGCTGGCTTAAAATAATGTCAATTGTATTTTACGGGGTATTGTATCAAATTGTTAATATGAAAAGGTGAGGGATAATATGGGAAAGAAAATGGATCCAAAAATGGAACTCATACCTTTTTGAAACTTTGGACATATTTTATGAGAAAAAACTACTCTATAAGAGATATAGATACAAAGTTATTGTGCACTAATATTGTACAAATGCACAATAACTTATCACAATTATTGTGCTAGTCATTGAGTCCCAACCCTTAATTAGCTGATCATAATTATTTATGTACGAACTGGCCTTACCTGCGGAATAATTGTAACACTGAATCTCGCTAATAGTATCGTTGAGGTAGCATGTAAAACAATGACAGAATGCTTGCATCCAGGAAATTTCAAATCCATATCTTAGCCCCTTGTGAATATCCATATATGACACATTGGCTACAAAGAAATACTAATATTTAGATTAAAAAAATAAACAGCGTATTTAAATATACTGTGTTAAATTTTCTTACCTATAACGTTGTACTTGTAGTTGGTACGATAACTAATAGAAGCACCCCAGAAGGATGTGAGAGTAACAAGCGTAACACGGCATTGAGGCTCCAATATTCCAAAGGATGGGTCTCCAACGATAACGTATGTGTGTTGATCCCAACATGAAGTGTCATCCGCATAATACTTATCCACAACTTTACTAGGCGGACTTGTACACTTCATGTAAATTACAGGCCTAGATAATACATATTTATCGTAATCGGGATCAGAATTATGTGTAGACTTGTAATCATATCGATTGAAGTGGTACTGGTATGAATTATTTTTCAAATCAAAATCAGTAAAGTTGTTTGGGGATAAGAAGAAGCGAGGGAGAGAGGAGCAAGTGGTGGGTTGAATGTTTGGATCAACAACTCGGATGGTGTAATTGTTGTAATTGATTGATTCTACTGAATAGTAACCGTCGTATAAACTCAATACAGTAACGTTGTTGATACAATCCAACTCGTACTTATTGATGCCACAGTGGGGTGGGTCTTGTTTTAGTCTGAAGGGGTGAGTTATGTTTGTGATTTTTCCACATGAGGAAGAAAAACAAGGTTGGGAGTTGGAATATGTTAGTTGTTGTGGAAGAAGAAAAAACAAGAACAAGAGACACGTTTTCATTTTTATTCACGGATTTTGTTTTGTTTTGGTAGATGGATATAGTTTTAAAGGATTTGTTCTATGGTTGAAGGATGACGTTTTTCTTAATACCATTCTCCCTGGATGGAGGGAGTCTGGGGACCCATTATATTTGACTTCATGATCTTAAGCGTAAGAAAGTTTGAAAAGTCTAATCTCTATTAACGACAAGAAGAGAAACGTAAGAAAGTTTGAACAGTCTAATCTCTATTAACGACAAGAAGAGAAACGTTATCACACATCTTGCTTTTCCTAAGCCTGAAACCATTTTCACTCACGGTATTATTAGTGGATGAGTAGTGTTTTATAGGAATTCATGGGACGTTGAATTCTTAAATCATGATGTCGTTTTCTATGCTGTTTCCTTTTTCTATTTTTTTTACATTCAAACTTTTTTGTGTGTGTTTCAGTTTCTAAGCTGTTTCGTTAATCTATTTTCCCTATTTTCCCGGAAAGTAGCTTATCCAATATTTTTTTGGTATCATATATTTTTAGGATTAAATATATTTTTTATTTTTATAAGTATTAGTGTGCCTACTCGTGCGAGGCATGTGACAAAATTTCTTAAATTTTAAAAAAATATGTATTTACATACAATTTACAAATAAAATTATAGTAATATTATAATTTGTTGTTATTAGTATTACATAGAAAAAATATTTTTATCACAAAAAATAAAACTCATCATAACATTATCCCTAAAAATGTGATATTTTGACTGTGTTTAATTCTATAAAAAAACTTAACCTTTCTATGGTTTTGGAATCAGTGGTCTCTCCGTGTGCATCAACTTCACCAGTAATCTCATGCCCTACAACAAAAGGACTTGTAAACGGAATTACACATTTCATAACATGAAGCTCAGAGTGGCATACTCCATATGATGCATTCAACAATCATATCCAATTATAGTGATGATCATGTATAATACTAATAAAAAATATAAAATCAAAATCATAAATATTCATTAAGCAATTATCACAACAAAAAATATTCATTAAGCAATTATCACAACAAAAATCAAAAACTGAATCACCTTAAAAACTCGATGAATTGAACTTTAACAGATGAAAAAACAGATTGAACAATTTTCAGCAGCTAAACAAACATGAAAACGAAGAAAGCACTTAGATGCTTCTTAGACTTGTTTGAATCCAACACTTCTTTCCTCAATTTCTTAGTTCCAGCACCAGCACCATTTCCCTCCGATTGCTTGGTTTCCACTTTCCACCTTCCAGTCAATCTTTGGAGTTTTTCCTTCATTTTTCCGCTTACGATTCGACTCAGATTGGGGCTGTTGGTTTTGAACTTGTCATCGAATAGAGATAGCTATGATTTGTCTTTTGGAAGTGAGAAAGTATGAACCCTAGAACATTGAACACAGACCTACTAGTTTCTGATGAAATATCTCAAAAAAAAAAACGTTTCAGATTCTAATGCGTTTAGGTTTTGAGTTGAGAGATATGTTAGTATTTACTACCTCTGATCCTTAATATAAGAAAATATTTACTTTTTAGATTCATTGAAGAATCAATGTATTTACACATGTAGTCTAGATACATTGATTCTTCAATAAATCTAAAAAATAAACTTTTCTTATATTAAAGACCAGAGATAATATTAGGTACAATATGAATTGGGAGAAGAAATTAATGATGAGATGATTAGGTACGGGGGGAAAGAGAAATTAGATTGGAAAAGGAGAATGACATATACGTATACTTGGAACCTTTAATCGAAGATTTGAAGATTTTGTGGGAGAACGGTGTGGAGGTTTATGATGGGTATAGGAAAGAAAATTTCAACTTGAGGGCGATCTTGTTTGGAACAATTAACGATTTTCCAGCATACGGAAATCTATCCGGGTATTGCATTAAAGGTGAAAAAGCGTGTCCTGTCTGTGAAGATGGAACCGATACGATGCGATTGAAACTTTGTTAGAAGAATGTCTTTCTCGATCATCATAGATTCTTAAATTCTAAACATCAATATCGTGGATGGAGAAAAGCGTTCAACGGAGATACCAAA
The DNA here is from genome assembly GCA_021764765.1 of Vicia sativa. Classification (NCBI taxonomy): domain Eukaryota; kingdom Viridiplantae; phylum Streptophyta; class Magnoliopsida; order Fabales; family Fabaceae; genus Vicia; species Vicia sativa. The sequence goes on along the minus strand of CM038795.1, from coordinate 224,416,243 downwards.
CAACGTAGAGCTCCGCTTGGATTGACAGGTGATCAAATTTTTGAAAAGGTGAAAGATGTGAGTATTCAGTTTGGCAAGCCTTTTGCATATAAATTTGTCATAGGTGGGTGGAAGAAGAGGTCGATTTTTTTTTTAATTTCCATGTTGGAAATCTTTGTACGTAAGACATTTTCTTGATGTTATGCATATTGAAAAAAAAAGTATTTGACAGTGTTATTGGTACGTTACTCAATATAAAAGGGAAGTCTAAGGATGACCTTAAAACAAGGGAAGACATGGTATAGATGGGAATAAGAACTGAATTGGGACCCGTGAAGAAAGGAAGACGGACATATCTACGATCTACTGTTTACACTCTATCTAGAAAGGAGAAAAAAAATATTGTGTAAGTTTCTAAGTGAAGTTAAAGTTCCAGAAGGCTACTCATCAGATATTAGAAGACTTGTGACTATGAAAGACCTCAAGTTAAAGAGTTTAAAGACGCATGATTGCCATGTTATAATGGAACATTTTCACCGTATAGGTAATAACTAAACCAATTGTGTTTTCTTCAAGAAAAGTATTGTGAGCTTGAAATGTAACATAATGGTTCATCTTGTCGTTTTTTGACAAGTTCAATTAAAGAGACATATGAAATATTGAGATATGTACCCTGACCTTATTATACATTGTTGAAGAAGCGGTTGAGTTTTGTACTGAATATCTGTCAAATGTTCAATCAATTGGACTCCCCAAATATCATATTGTTGAAAAAAAAGAAGGTAAGAAGCTAATTGGAAATAAAGTTGTGACAGTATCAAGGGTCGAACGGGATCAAGTGCATTTGTATGTTCTGCACAATGAGATTGAGGTTGATTCGTATGTTGAAATGCACAAGGGTGTACTTCGAGGTTTAAATCCGAATAGAAATGAGAATTGGATTGTACGAGAGCACAATCGAAGTTTCATACCATGGTTTAAGGAACATATTTATTCAAAGTATCGTTCAGATCCGCTTCAATAACAGAAAGGTTGAGATGTTTAGCATATGGTCCAAGTTTGGTTGTGTTTTCTTATAGCACATACGCAATTAATGGATACACATTTTATACCAAAGAATAGGATGATAAAAGTACTATGCAAAATAGTGGTGTCACCTTGGTAGCTGAAGCAATGCACATATCAAGTGTGAAGGACTTAAACCCGAAATTTTCAAATTTGTCGTATTTTGGGGTTATCGAGCGTATTTGGGTGTTTGATTACGAGAAATTTTAGATTCCTATATTTGGTTGCAAGTGGGTTGAAAATAATAATGGCATACGAATGGATAAGTCGGGATTTTTGCAAGTGGATCTTAACAGGGTGGGGTACAAAGATGAGCCTTTCATTCTAGCCTCTCAAGCTAAACAACTGTTCTATATCACTGATCCAACAAGTACGAAATGGTCTATAGTGCTTTTATCTAACAAAGTAATTGATGAAAACATTGGAGATCAAGGCGATATTGGTGTTGACATTGAATATTTTACCAGAAATGATCAAAATGAGAATGAATCATGTATTAGAAATGATCATAATGAGGGTATTTGGATCAATCCAACCGTCCGCGTTGTTAAGAGACGAGTAGAACATGTTCCTACCAAGAAAAGAAAGAGACGTTAGTGAAAAAGGTAATAGTATATATAATTATAGTCTATATCATTCAATAAAATTTAAATATATGTCATTACATTTTTTTTTCTTTACAGTATTTATGATTATGGATTTTTATATTTGCCATTTCATTTTATTTTACTTTTCTTTATTACAGGTCAAATGACTAGTAATCAAGAAAACTCACAAGATCATGCAAATGTTCCAGAAGATACTTCAGAAAAAGATATCACACGAGGCATAACTATTATGAGGGGAATCATCGGTGATAGAGATAGAGGAGTTACATATAATGTAGATTGGAATAATGAGGATCAACTAATTGGGTCTAATTCTGCAAAGCTGACAAGCTACATCGATACACTTGTTCCTATGCACATTCCGATCACCACTCCTAGATGGAAAAGAGGAGAATTGAACGAGGCTAAAGAAAAAATTTGGACTGAGATAAAAATATCATATATGGTTGTTGTTATTTGCTTTATATTGACGATAATGTGTTTAAATTACATATACTAACACACTCTATGCGTATGTTTTTTTGTAGAGGTCCTTTAACATTGAAGATGCCCGCAAAAAGTATATAATGGGTTTGGCCAGAAAAAGACACAGAGGGTGGAGAACGTTTTTAACAAATAAGTATCTTAAATATGAGGAAGGAAATTTTGTTGAAGAGGATCCTGAACGTCCAAAGAAATATGAGAGCTTCATTACACCTGAAGAATGAGTTGCTTTTGTAGGCCAAAGAAGAGACGAGAATTTCAAGAAAGTGAGTGCCGTAAATTGCGAGAGAGCGTCAAAACCCGCATATCCATATAAAAAAGAGCGATTGGGATATGCACGCTTACAGGAAAAAATTGTAAGTAAATATAAATTCTACGATCTTATTAATTCTCTCAATGTGTCTTAATTGATGATCTTATTATTTGTAACAATGCGTAGTTAGAAGAGACGAAAAGTGACAAAACATCACTATTCGCACATGTGTTGTGGAAGGAAGCTCGTGTTGGCAAAGATCGAGTTGTTAATCCCGATCTGTAACATGTTTATGATGAGTGTGTAAGTATAACATTGTGTCTTTAATAAAATTATATTAAATGTTTATTAATATATAATTAATTTTTTATCTCCACTAATAATTTTTTATATGTAAATGAATTACAGGAGACCCTATCGCAATCGGTATCTATAGGTGATGACCAAGATATCAGGAGCTTACTCAGTCGAGCACTAAATGTTGCCAAGTATCTAGGTCGGGTGAGGGGTAAAGGTCATGGTGTGACTCCAACCTCTTTGTATAAGAATCCAAGGAAAAAAATCCTAGCAATGAAGAAGTGATGCAAACATTGCAGGAATTACAAGCACAAGTCTGTGAATTGCAAAAGGATAAAGAGAGATATATGGCGGAAAAGAGCAGTTCACAGTTGAAAGAAACTAGTGACAAGGCTAGTATCAACTGTCAACATAAATTTCCCAAGGTAATTAAGATGATAATCCATTGGAGAAAGTTTAATTGTAATTTATAAAGGAAGTGAACTGAACAATATAGATCTGTTTATTATTACATAATTTTTTTAGTTACTTCTAACGGTTATTATTGGTTTAGGGCATTTCATGTTGCCAGCTATACCTATCGTCACCGACTTATCGGGTAGTTGGCAAGGGAAAAGTGAACAACACTTTGGGAGATTCACTTCACCATAGACCGCTCCCGGATGGACACATGAATGTATCAGTTGATGTTGCTTTAGATCTGGATGCGTTGCTACTGGTACCTGACATTGTTGCTGAGACCACATTGTTGCGAGATGTAGTAGGATCTTTTGTGGCATGGCCATCAGACCTCATTTTCATATATTTAGGTATGTTGGAAACCATTATGAATATTTAAGTATTCAACAGATAGTTCTGACCTCATTTTTTTACATGGTAATTTTAGACTCCTACAAAACCCGCATCTAAGGATAAAGGGATTTTGCAGCACGGCGAGTCTGTTGCATCACAAAAAGAGGTACGTTTAAAGTGTTAATTATATGATCCGGAAAAAAAAAACTGCATAACTTTATAGCTTACCTAAGTCTAAATGATTTTTAGGTACCTTTTCAAGGGTCACAACAAGTGAGCCAGAAAGTTGGTAGGGTTACCACCTAAGAAAAGGGTTCCTGTCTGAAAATTTGTGCCTAGATTTCAGCAGTGTCTTGAAACACTAGTGGGCACATCAGATTTGATGAATGGTGGTATTCGTAAAATGGATATGGATGCATGTGTCTTTGGTTTTCCTTGTACCGAAACAATTGGACAAGAGGACATGGAAGAAATCTTTCTTCATGGAGAATTAGGCATCAGTGTTATGCACTCGTACATCCGGTAACCCGATCAATATATTATTTAATTGGTTGAACATTTTTTTTAAAATATTTAATTGAAATAGTCTAATATTAATTATGTTTTTATTTAAGGATGTTATTTGACAAATTGATGCGCGGGAATCAATTGTCAAATAGATTTCATTTCGTGTCTTCCTCCCGTGTCAGCGGAGCAACAATTGCTAGGGAATCGGAGTCAGTAAGAGAGCACTTGGTCGATAGATTCATGGCAACTGGAAGTACAGAAAGCCTGTATCTTTTGCCGTATGATTCAGGGTCAGATTTTCATTTTAAGTTCATTTTAATATTTGTATTTTTTACATTAAAATTTTCATCTAAATTGTTGATTTAATTTATAGATGTCACTGGTTGTTGCTTGCAATTGATCCCATAAAAGAAGTGGTCTATTATCTGAATTCGATTGACGGTGATTGGATAAATTATCTGGATATGAAGTTAATGATTGATACGTAAGTGACATTATTCTAAATATTCGTGATATTTAACTATTTCTATGTCATTGTTCTAAATATATATTTTTATTTTGTCAGATCAATACAAGTATTCTGATGTCAAACGGAAGCTCGGGTACCACGGTCTAAATCAAACAACATTAATTGGATCAAAGTGCAGGTATATTAATTTCCACATTTTTGCTTATAATATTTATGCTACTTGATAAAACAATACATCTATATATTCTTATTTGTTTTTCTATGTAGTGTCCTCAACAACAAAACAACATAGATTGCGGATACTTTGTTTTGAAGTTTATCAAAGAAATCATTCAAATGAATGAAATGGAGATTCCAGTCACAGTATGGATTTATAACTTAGGATTTGTTTTATTATTTATCGGATATTTCATATAATTTATTACTTTTAACTAAATCATGCATATTTTTTGTTTTGTTATGTAGTACTTTGATGAACACAAGTGTGCATATTACACGAAACTTCGGTTGGAAGAACTCAAAGAGGAATTGTGTCAATATTTTATTGAGCAAAAAATCCTATAAGGTATGAATACATTATTGTGTGAAAATGGTTATGAATACATTGTTGTGTGTATACAATACAGACCGTGTTATTATGTTCATATCTTGCAGGACCAGAACCTTGAATATATATGTACATTAGGACTGATTTACTTATTGTTATATAGCTGATTTTGTTAGGGTTGATTTTGGTTATGTTAAAAATATGTTAATCGAATTACAATGGTGTATATATATTTTGGATAACAATGGTATATAATGGTATTTGTATATAATATTTAAATTTGGTATTTTTATAACAATGGTATATAATGGTATTTGTGTATAAGATTGTAAATTACCGGTTTATGAATTAGAGGTTTATGAAATAATGCTGCAAAAAATGCAAGTTTAAAAATTATTTAAATTATTTATTTTTCAGTAAAAAACCCTACGAAAGCGCTTTTAGGTAAAAAGCGCTGGCTTAGGCCACCTATGAGAGCGCTTTTTGAGTAAAAGCGTTGCCTAAGGTATACCTATGAAAGCGCTTTTAAAAGCGTTTTCATAGGTAGGCCTAAGACAACGCTTTTTACCTAAAAGGGCTTTCATAGGTGGCCTAAGGCAACGCTTTTACTGAAAAGGCGCTTTCTTAGGGTGCCTACAGAATGCATTAAAGGCATTCTAAAGTAGGCCTAAGAAAGCGCTTTTCTAGAAAAAAGCGTTGTCTTAGGCCTACCTATGAAAGCGTTTTTTAGTAAAAACCGCTTTCATAGGTAGGCCTACGAAAGCGCTTTTTCCTTAACAAAAAGCGCTGCTAAAACCTATAGCAGCGCCACCTACGAAAGTGCTTTTAAGCGCTTTTCAAGCCCAAAAAAGCGCTTTCGTAGGTCTTTTTTGGCATAGTGTCACATGATTGACCCTTATAAACACATGGTCACCTTGCTGAATTCTAACTCTTTCTTCCTATTATCATGATAGCTTTTCTGTCTGCTATGACATGCTTTCATCTTTTCTCTGATCATCTTAATTGTCTCAGCAATCTGTTGCACTATATCAGATCTAAGTACGATACTTTCACCCGACTCATACCAGCACAAAGGTGTCTTACACCTTATACCATACAACACTTCAAAAAGCGTCATTCCAATACTAGAATGGTAACTGTTATTGTATGTGGAACTCAATTAAGAGTAAATGTTGTAAATGTTCCCCTTTATCCTATTTATAGACCTCTGAGAAAACAAGCACGCATAGTGTAACACCCCACTTTCCCATAATAATAATAATGAAATATACATAATATATCAGAGCCCACAAATGAGATGTCACATACTTCAAAAATTCATAAAGTCTCAAGTCACTTTATTACTTCCTTTATTCATAACAATCAACTAAGTAGCGGAATAATCAAATTAGTTTATTTCCATGGCATTACAACCTCAACAATAAATAAAACTCCACAACACGTGGCCCATCATAAGTATGAAAGGAAGATACATAACAAATAAGCCAATGCAAAAACATAGAAAATTCCCAAAATGTCGTGTTACGTATCAGAACGACTCCTAAGACTCGATCAGGTAACACTATCTCCAAGAACTACTCGGGTACCCGGTTATCTATACTCCCCGAGGAGCACAGATACAACTACACAAAAGGGGTTAGAATTACATTCAATAAATATACGGTGAATATCACAAGCTAAGAAGTAGTAATTCACACAATTTACACATCACACAATACTTTGCAACACAATCCTTTATTCACAAAATACATCATCAAATCAAAATTATGCAATCCAATGAGACTGACATCAACTAAATGCATGTGGTACCATCAGGGCGTAAGCCCCCAACATAGTGCCAATTGGGAAATACCAGGGCATGAACCCTTAACATAACACCATTACATACCAACAACAGGGCATGAGCTCTCACCAATGAAATTTATGAATTATCATCATGCAACAACACAACTATGTGACTACAAGGCATAAGCCTTCTACATTTTCCAATAAGGCCACCACATCATTATCATCATGAACGTAATTAAGCAATTCACACAAAGTTCAATGTTTTAAACCTATTTCCACTATTACTAGCATTCATATGCTTATCAAAGTCATACTAGTTCTTAATACAAAAAATAAACTTCACTGCACATGAAAAGGGAAAGAAATTGCGAAAACACTTTTCTGCACATCTGCCAGCCCATACGTGTTTGGCTTCTCTCTCGTTCATCGCATATGCGTATCATACGCATTCCTATCCAACACCCAAATGATAGCACGAAATCGTATCATATATTTACCATGAAATTAACCCGTTTTATATCATATTAACCCGATTAACTCCCGAATATTCCGAGTTTTTATGACTTTTTGCAGGTACCACATATCTCAGCTCAAACTAGAAGAAAACATAAAACATACAGAGCTAGCAACAAAGACCAGAAGAGAAAAGATAAAATCTGCCAAAAAACCAGAAATTGCTGCTGTGACGGTCGTCACTCCATTTGCCACGATCGTAAGACGTTTCAGGACAGGTTACGCTCGTCATGCCTTGGCCACGATCGTAACACGCTGCTGCTTTATGAAATATGCTCGTAACACAGTGACCACGACCGTAACAAGCTTTATATCAGTTATGAAATACGTGCAGAACGTGGAAAAGCTCAGCAGAAGACTCTTAGACTCCTGATTTCACTCAACCTACAATTCAACCCACGATTCAATCCCACTTCCCGATTATTTCTGAAGTCTTGAAGTGAAGCCCACGAAGCTACGTTCCAACTGCCAGTGCATTCACTCTCTATAAATAGATGGGATTACAAAGTGAAAAGGACAGAGTTTTATAAAGTTCAACCGTGCGAAAGCTCTGCCAAAATCGAAACCAAGCCTTTTTCTAGTTTTCATTCCTTTTCAGTTTTAGTTTTCCCTGCATTGTTTTATTCCCTTTTGTTTATTTTACTGTCCAAATAACAATTTCCAACATTAGGAAATTGTTATTCTAGTTAGGATTTATTTATCTCAAGCCTCAGATTTCCTTTACATTCCCAATTCCGAAGGTCCGAGTTTCTGATCTGTGGAAGAAGGATTAGAAGTATTTGCTTTATTTTCAGGTTTCTATTACATTCGATTTACAGTATAATTTAATTATTCATAATGTTTGTTTTACAATTACTTTATTCTGTTTACTGTGAGTTTATTTCAATTGCAATGGCTAGCTAGACTCTCTGTGTCGGTATGGGATAGTTAAAGACAGTAGGCATTTAATCAAAACCTAAGCTAAAACCTCAATCAATTTAAACTCTGGTTATAACTTTTTGTGTTTAAAAATAAAACCTTTTTGTTATGAAAGTAAGAAAAGTAAATAGGTTAGGATCGAGACCACGAAAGTGTGAGATTTTTACCAGATAGCTAAAGTTAGGCATTCGATTTAAATACAGCGAGAGCGCTTTAAAACGAGTTAGAATTAATTAAGTTTCCAAAAAGTATTTTCTAAACACTTATGGGCTAGCGAGAGCAGACATAGGGCTTTAGACGTATAATCCGAGATAAGACCACGAAAGTGTGAGTTGAGGGTTTTTAAACTGATTATTTCTACAAAACAATTAAGTTAACCATCCTTATACGCTTAGGTTCGATTAGATCCTATTAGGTCCACTCTATTTCATACCGACCGCTAATTATTATTCACTTAAAATCAATTAGTTTTACTTTCCTTTACCTCCCTAAAAACCAAACGTGACATCATTCGCCTTAGCTAAACTAGCATTACTTTCCTAGCACTAGAGTGATTGTAAAGTCCCTGTGGATTCGACATTCTTTTATTACTACCGCGATAGGCTGTGCACTTGCAGTTAAGATACCGTTAGACACGTTAGGTCGATCGCACATCAAGTTTTTGGCGCCGTTGCCGGGGACTTTGATCTAGTCACTAGTGCACTCCTAAAGTAGCACTGTCTAGACTAAGGCAACAATTTATTTTTCCCTCTGTGTATGCCAAATACTCGCTCTCAAGGCGGTCCTTTGCATATACCAATAAACGATCCCGAGCATTATCTCAGAATAAGAAGACGAATTCAAGAGTACTGTGAGCTCATCAATCTTCCTCCGTCTAAACTTCCAGATATTGACGAACTACGAAGAATGGCTGAACCACCACCTCCACCTCGTCCTCTTAAAGATTACGCAGTTCCTTCTCAAGCGGAGCCTCACAACAGTATTGCTTCTCCTGCCATTGCTCGAAACGATTTCGAGCTGAAACCTTCGCTTCTTTCCGCCGTTCAGCAGAACCAATTTTCTGGATCTCCTACTAACGACCCGAATCTACACCTGTCAGTGTTTGTGCAGTACACAGACACTGTGAAAGCGAACGGAGTAAACCCCGAGGCGATACGATTGCGCCTATTTCCTTTTTCTTTAAGAGACAGAGCTCGCGCTTGGCTCCAATCTCTTCCTTCAAACTCAATCACTACTTGGGATGAGTTGAAGAAGGTATTCTTAGCTAGATATTTCCCACCAAGCAAAACTGCTATGCTCAGAGCTAATATCAATGGTTTCAGACAAAAAGACAATGAATCTCTATTTGAAGCTTGGGAACGCTATAAGGATATGCTAAGACTCTGTCCTCATCATGGTTTACAAGAATGGCTGATCATTCACATGTTCTATAACGGTCTCTTGTACAACACAAGGTTGACTATAGACGCTGCTGCTGGTGGCGCACTGATGGATAAACCATACGCCGATGCAAACCAACTTATCGAAAGCATGGCTCAGAACCATTACCAATGGGGAAGTGAGAGAGCTAATGTAGAGAAATCTCAAACGAAAGGTGCCATGGTAGAAGTGAATAGCCTGGATCAAGTTAACGCTAAAGTGGAAGCTCTCACCCAAAAGCTCGAGAACCTTACCATCACTCCCGCAGCTACCGTAGCTGCAGTAGCCCAAACTTGCGATTTATGTGGTCTTCAATCACATCCCTGCTCCAGAATTCCCACTTCTAACCGGAGTTCCATCCGAACAAGCGAACTACGGGAAATCCTTACAGTAATACTTACAACCCAGGTTGGAAGAATCATCCGAATTTCTCGTACAAAAGCAACAACGCGTTGTATGCTCCTGGTCAAGCTCCTGCTGTACCACCTGGTTATCCGAAAGCTATCCCAAATCATCCTAATAACGGACCTAATACTTCCAACATTCCTAGGAAATCTAATCTGGAAATCATGATAGAACACTTCATTGCCTCTCAATCTCAGACCAATAAGGACGTTCTAAATCAGAATTTACACACAAATGAGCAAATTAAGCAATTATCTAGCAAGGTCGACGCTTTAGCTACCCACAACAAGATGCTTGAAACTCAAATTTCTCAGGTAGCCCAACAACAAGCACCTACTGCTGCTCCTGTTGGAGTATTTCCTGGTCAACCACAACCTAACCCAAAAGGACACGCTAATGCCGTGATATTAAGGAGTGGAAAAGAACTTGACGGACCTGTTGATCCGAGACTAGAAAACCCAGCAATGTACCAAAAGCAATACAAGCCAAGTGAAAATGAGAATGAACCAAAAGAAAAGGAAAACGAGAATCAAGAGGCAGTGGAAAAAGAGAAACCTTATGTGCCTCCACCGCCTTATAAACCACCAGTTCCGTATCCTCAGAGATTAACCAATTCTAAAATGATGGGCCAATTCAAGAAATTCGTGGAACTTCTGAAACAACTAAATATCACAATACCATTTACAGAAGCCATCACCCAGATGCCCTCGTACGCTAAGTTTCTTAAGGAAATCCTATCTAACAAGAAAAAGATAGAAGATAACGAAACAGTTACACTCACTGCCGAGTGTAGCGCTATTATTCAGAATAACATGCCTCCTAAGTTAAAAGACCCAGGTAGTTTCTCTATACCCTGTAACATTGGAAAGTTCGTCATAGACAAAGCTTTATGCGACTTAGGAGCAAGTATCAGTGTCATGCCCTTATCTATTTGCAAAAAGCTGGAAATGGGAGAACTTAGGCCCACAAAAATGTCTGTTCAATTAGCTGACTGATCAGTTAAATACCCTGTAGGTATATTGGAAAACGTTCCAGTTAGAATAGGTCAATTCTATATCCCGACCGATTTCATAATCATGGACATTACCGAAGATTCAGTTACCCTTATCATATTAGGAAGACCATTCCTAGCCACAGCTGGAGCTATAATTGACGTAAAGAAGGGCAGACTAACATTCGAAGTCGGAGAGGAAAAAGTGGAATTCATCCTTACTCAATTTTTACAAGCACCCGCAATGAATGACACATGTTATCTAATCGACATTATAGACGAGTGCGTAAGAGAGATGGAAGCTGAACAAACCACATACTCTGAAATAATGAAAATCCAAACCCCTCTGATATTCGAAGACGACAATTGGCGAGAACCAAATCAAGATGATAGTCTGAGCGAAAGTCTAGCACTCACACCCAACCATATGCCATGTCCAAAGAAACCAAAGTTAGAATTAAAAGTTCGGCCTAACAACTTACGGTACGAATTCCTAGATACTGAACGTACTCGACCTGTCATAGTAAATTCTAGTTTAGGAACGCTCGAAACTCAGAAACTTTTAGACGTTTTAAGGAAGTACCCTACCGCATTAGGTTATAACATATCCGATTTAAAAGGAATTTGTCCTTCAATTTGTATGCACCGTATTCTGCTAGAAGAAGATTGCAAGACCTCTCGAGAACCTCAAAGAAGAATCAATCCGATCCTCAACACTGTAGTCAGAGATGAAATTAAAAAGCTAATGGAAGCCGGAATCATATACCCAATCTCCGACAGTAAATGGGTCAACCCACTACATGTCGTGCCAAAGAAAGGAGGTGTCACTGTTGTGAAAAATGCCCAAGGCGAATCGATAACACAAAGAGTGGTTAGTGGGCATCGAGTGTGCATTGACTACAGAAAGCTGAACAAAGCCACTCGGAAAGACCATTTTACTTTACCTTTCATTGATCAAATGTTAGAACGATTAGCCAAACACTCATATTTCTGCTATTTAGACGGTTATTCCGGATTCTTCCAAATTCCGATTCACCCTGATGATCAAGAGAAGACTACATTCACGTGTCCCTATGGAACATTCGCGTACAGACGAATGCCTTTCGGATTGTGTAATGCCCCAACGACTTTTCAACGATGTATGATGTCGATCTTCGCAGATTTCATCGATGACATCATGGAAGTGTTTATGGACGACTTCTCTGTGTGCGGACAAAGTTTTGAAGGATGCTTATCTAATTTAGAGAATGTTTTAGAACGATGCGTGAAAGTAAACCTTGTGCTTAACTGGGAAAAATGTCATTTCATGGTCAGAGAAGGAATCGTACTTGGACATGTTATCTCCAATAAAGGAATTGAAGTTGATAAAGCTAAGATAGAAGTAATTAAAGAACTCCAACCACCTAAGACCGTTCGAGAAATACGAAGTTTTCTAGGACACGCCAGTTTTTATCGACGATTTATCAAAGATTTCTCGAAAAGTACCAAACCACTTACCGGTCTATTAATGAAGGATGCTGAGTTCGTATTCGATGACGATTGTCTCAAGGCTTTTGAAACCCTTAAAACAACACTTATTTCCGCACCGATCATGCAACCACCCGATTGGAGGTTACCTTTCGAAATCATGTGCAACGCAAGTGATTACGCCGTAGGCGCAGTTCTTGGACAAAGGAAGGACAAGAAACTTCACGCAATTTACTATGCCAGCAGAACGCTAGACTCAGCTCAGATGAACTACGCCACAACTGAAAAAGAGCTGTTAGCAGTGGTCTTCGCACTTGACAAATTCCGTTTCTACCTAGTAGGAGCAAAAATCATCATTTATACGGACCACGCTGCTATCAGATATTTACTAACTAAGAAGGATGCCAAACCAAGACTCCTCCGATGGATCTTACTTTTACAAGAATTCGACTTAGAAATTAAAGATAAGAAAGGAACCGAAAACGTCGTAGCCGATCATTTATCAAGATTAGAAGGTATAAAACCCGAACAAGTGCCGATTAACGACGATTTTCCGTATGAACATCTGATAGCACAATTGATAAGCGACCTAGCTCAATTGGATTTAAACAAACCAGAAGCTGAGGAAGTGGTGGAAGCAATCAATACGACCGTAGGACTACCATGGTATGTTGACATAGTCAACTATTTAGCTGCTTGTGCGCTTCCACCGGATTTAACTTACCAACAGAAAAAGAAATTCTTCCACGATCTCAAATATTACTATTGGGACGAACCACTTCTATTTAAAAGAGGAACTGATGGAATTTTCCACCGTTGTATACCCGAAGAAGAGATAGAAGATGTTATTTCTCACTGTCATTCATCTCCCTATGGCGGACATGCTAGCACTTCTAAAACCTGTGCCAGAATTCTACAAGCCGGCCTTTTCTGGCCTAATCTTTGGAAGGATGTCCACATCTCCATTAAAAATTGTGATCGCTGCCAACGCACCGGAAATATCTCAAGACGCGATGAAATGCCTCAGAAAGGAATACTTGAAGTCGAAGTCTTTGATGTTTGGGGAATTGACTTCATGGGACCTTTCCCATCTTCTTTCGGAAACAAATTTATACTCGTAGCTGTCGATTATGTTTCAAAATGGATCGAGGCTATTGCTTCTCCTACAAATGACACACGAGTGGTGATCAAGCTCTTTAAGAATACAATCTTTCCCCGATTTGGTGTACCTCGACTTGTCATTAGTGACGGTGGCTCTCATTTTATTTCGAAGGTATTTGACAAATTACTATCTAAATATGGAGTCAAGCACCGCGTAGCAACACCTTATCATCCGCAAACTAGCGGACAAGTCGAAGTTTCGAACAGAGAAATTAAACAAATCTTAGAGAAAACTGTCGCTATATCTAGGAAAGATTGGTCATCCAAGCTTAACGAAGCTTTATGGGCCTATAGGACAGCTTATAAGACTCCTATCGGAGCTACACCCTTCAAGCTTGTGTACGGAAAATCCTGTCATCTCCTGGTAGAATTATAGCACAAAGCCTATTGGGCAATAAAAAACGCTCAATATTAACTACACTGCTGCTGGCGAGAAACGAATCCTCGATTTACATGAACTGGAAAAATTAAGATTAGACGCTTATGAAAACGCTAAAATATACAAAGAACGAACTAAAAAATGGCACGATAAACGCTTATCCCGGAAAGAATTCAGTGTGGGAGACGTCGTACTCCTATTTAATTCTAGACTTAGACTCTTTCCTGGAAAACTTAAATCTAGATGGTCTGGTCCTTTCGAAGTTACAAAAGTGTTCCCTAGCGGAGCGATAGAAATTAAGGATAGGAATAGTGCCCCGTTTATTGTAAACGGACAGCGTTTAAAACAATATCATCATATTGAGAATAGGGATTATACTAATAGTCTAAAACTTGTAGAACTGCCCACTATTTCTCCCGAATGATTTTTCACTAGGCATTTCATCAGGCTTATGACGTTAAAAACAACGCTTCATGGGAGGCAACCCATTTATTTGTTTTTGTTTGCTATTTTGTTTTTAGTTTCCGTCTTATTTCTTTTACAATTCGTTATTTTCTTTTTCAAACTTTTGTAAAACTGTTGTTGATTTCAAAACGCTTTACTTGCCACAGGATTTCTGAAAAAGTCTTTTTCTCTCTCTTACTTTCTCCTCTACTCTGTTTCCCCGTTTTACTTTTGCTATGGATCCTCCACAAAACTTTATGGAAACCACCTTTAGAGGAAGAAACCAAAGAAGACGGTTTGAGGTTTTGTCTCAACGAGACATCAGTTTGACCCTGTATCATGATGAACCCACTATGGACGCTTTAGGCATTACTGATAGTGTCTTTTATATGCTTAACCAATTGGGATGGGAGAAAGCCCACCTTAAGTCTAGGTTTATTACGTACCGAGAGCTTACCCTTGAGTTCCTGAGTTCCCTAGTCTATATACCTGATGTCATACCCCAAAATTTGCCCTCATGTTTCTCAAAGACATTTCATACATCCCTACCCAAGGATTCCTCAAGAGTTGATCAGATGAACACTCTCCTACACAATCAACCCAAACTAGGGTTTGGCATTCCTCAGATCCAGATGGACTTCTAACACCTCCAATGGTTTTCATGCTTCCTCATATGCTTCAAAGATTCTCCATGACAAGTTTCAAGCTTCACAAGTCAAGTTTCCTCAGACAATTGCTCAGATGGTTGAAAATCAGTTGTATTGGTCAAAAAGTCAACTGTGGTCAACATACAGTCAAAACTTCTGATTTTTGGTCAACATCCTCATTTTGAAGTTACATTCATCATTTGATCAAGGGTTGATCATGATTCATCAAGAAAACTCAAGATTTGCTCAAAAGTCAAACTTTCTAAATTAGGGTTTCTAGGTGAAAAGTCAACCAAACTTTGACTGATCATAACTTTCTCATACTTTCTCAGAAATTTTTCCACCACCTCTTGTTTTGAAGGAAATTCAATTCTCTACAACTTCATGTCTCACAAGAATGTTCAAAAAATGCTTCATTTGAGAGGTATAGCTCAAAACATTACAGGTCCTTTTCAAAGTCAACAAAAAGTCAACTTTTTGTTTTGGACATATATTGAGCATGGTAACTCCAATTGAAGTGAAACCAAAGACATTGTTTAGAGGACTCTTAGAGCTTTCCAAAAAGTCCAAGAACTCTTAAAAATGTGGAAAATTGAGCAAGTTGCACCATTCACAAGTTGGGCAATTTTGGAAGAATGCACAAAAAGAGATACATCTAAAAATCAAATCTTTTGCAAATGGGCCTATTTTTTCTTCATCCTAACTTGTTCCTCATGCAATTAGGAATACCCAAGCCCAATGCCACGAATTTTTGATTTATTTTTCTATTTAATTTGTAATTTATTCATTTAAATGCAAATTAAATCCTAAAATAAATTATAAAATCAAAATTAATTGGAAGATTGATTTTATTTGCTTTCTTGTGATCCAATCAACTCATAAATGCCAGCAATTACAAAATTATATCAAATTTGGCAAGATTGGATTGAAATTGATCAAGTTTTGAAAATTTGATTTTCATGAAAAAATCAAATTTGATTTCCATTCAATGTTGATTAATTCTTTCCAAAATCAGTCTCAAATCCTTCCAGTATATATATACAATGCATTCCAATTGCAAGAAGACAGAAGAATTGCTCAGAAACCCTAGTTCTAAACTCAAAAAAACCGTGGTACACAAGCTATTGGGAATCCTATTTCCAGGCGTTTTCAATTGATTTTAAGGTGTCCAATACATTCCTTGACATCTCCAGAAGCGAATCAGACCTTTACTTTGCCAAAATCCATTCAGAATCGTGAAATCAGTGTTTGGTTTGTTCTTGAAATTTTCAAATTCGATTTCTAACATTCATGCATTATTAATCTGTTTTGATTGTTTGTTTGTGATTAGAATCAAGCTTGCAAGCGATCTGGGCAAGCCAATCGTGTTTCCATGGCTTGAATCGATATATACCATGTTTAGGGTTTCGGCCTCGATTTAGGGTTTTTCTATACAGGATAAATTGGACCATGAGACCTATACCATTGCATCCGGAATGATTTCCTGAATCGAACCATGGCCTTAGAATTCATTTATATTATGTATGCTGGATTTTTGATTTTGCCAGGGATCATAGCGTCGAATAATGGCCGACGCTAGCTTCAAATATTTGAATTGGGGACGATGAAGCTTCGCGCGCGGACGAGGAGACCAGGAGGCGACACTTGTCTTTGTTTTACTCGATCCGGTTTTCAAACAAGCTTGCACACATGGCGTGGTGGTTAAGACACTTCCTGTTCCCAGATGCTCCAAAGGGTCACGAGTTCGATTCTCCTTGGCACCAGTTTGCATTCTTTTTTTTACAAAACTTACATTTTCTAATATATTTTCCTATTTTTCTTTATATTTAATATTTTTGCATCTATTTTAATTGTTTTCCATATTTTTATTCTGCACATTAAAAATACCAAAAACATTTTTCTTTTTTACATTATTTTCACAAAAATCTTTATTTAATTTAATAAATTAAAAAATATAATTTTTGCATGCATATTTATTTTATTTTTATTTTTGCATTTAAATCATTATAAATTGCATTTTAATTATTAAACCTTTTCCAAAAATTCCAGAAAAATTATTATAGCTTATTTATCTTATTTCCAGCATGCATAAATTTTTCCATATTAAAATTTGCATTTTTACTAACATTTTCCTCTTATTCGATTTTCATCATATTTTCCGATTTTCTCATATTTTCACAGGTCGATCCGATACAGACGTTTCTTCCGTTTTTTCTTTTATTTTCCAATAATGTAACTGCTCATGGGTTGTAATAGTTTAATTTAGGACTTTTACTTTCCGCATTTTCTGATTATGTATCTGCCCCAAAGCCATGTAATAGCGTAGGTTTACATTTCCGCACTTTACATTCCGCAGTTTACTTTCCGCACTCTATCAATTGCTAGTAATCAGGCGTGTATGGCAAGATAATAATCAACATAGCTCACACTAATCTTCAAGATAATATATTCTGAATTCAACACACTTCTCCACACATGCACCCCTTAGGGTAATTCTCTCTCGTTGCCTTTCGATTCAAATGGTCAAGTCCCTCGAACGTAGAGGTATTCTAGCACCGTTGCCTTCCAATCAAATCATCATAGTCCCTTCGATACAAAGATCATAAGACCCACGATGTCGCCTCCGAATACATGATCTTGACCCTCGATTGTCGCCTACGAAAAATGATGATAGTCCCTTCGAATGTGCTAGGATATCTCCTACAAGTTGCCTTCTATGACCATCCGATGTCCCTTCGATTGTCCCGCATACATCCAACGAATGAAGCTACCTACTAACTAATGGTATGGCTAGCGCTATTCTAAAGGAATGTAGGAGTACGAAAACGACTAAATTCTGAGTAAGTAATAAGTCTCCTAGTTGCTTGCTCTAAATCAAAAATGCTTTTCACACCTCACACTTTCAAAACACTTTGTATACATTCCAGCGTGAATCATTGCAAAGTTCTTTTTCTAAAAACGAAACATTTCCGAACACTTTGTATACATTCCTACATGAATCATTACAAAGTCAAAGCGAAATGCCTTTTTCAAAATATTTTCTTCAAACACACAGAAAGCACATTTTCAAAGTGATCTATAGAGCAACTAAGAGCCCGTAGATAACTACGGATGGAAAGGGGTGCTAATACCTTCCCTTTTCATAACCATTCTCCGAACTCTGAATCTAACGAAGGTCTTTTTCTGTACTTTTACCTTCCCTTAATGGATAAAAATAAAAGTCGGTGGCGACTCTTGCTATCCGCACATTTGGATACAAAAATCCTAAAAAGTCACCACAGTACATGAATCGGCGACTACTGGGACGTACCCTAAAGAGAGAATTGCCTTAAGGATTCATAGATCATTTTTATTGCTTTCTGTTTGATTTGATTGCTTTATCTTTAAAGGGTTGCTTGGGTATTATATTATTGGGATCCTACACCGGATCCGGTTTCCTTTAGGTAAGTGGCATTAGATCATTGCGACCGCTAGACGATAACTTAACGGTCAACATGATGGCTACGTTAGCGTGACACTTTGGTTGTCCCGATGCTCCTCATTTCCAAGTTGAGGATAGCATTTGGCTTGGTGTCATCAGCGCTAACTAACTTTAGAACCTTAATTGACCCATCTTGGCCATTAGAAGGTAGTGAGATGGCGGCTTTGGTGTAGACCAAGGTTGGTTGATACTCGATGCTACGCTCATTGAGATCGACTTTTGGGACATTTTCGATCGACCACTTGGTAGTCGCATTGAAATAAGCGCCACGAAAGATCAATGATGTGAGATTCCTAGAACCCGCTTACTATTATAGGACGGATGAACCAACTCAAACTTTCGGTGGGTAATCACCTAGACTTCATGCAAGCCTTAGACCATAGGCTCATTGTGTGATTTGCTTTGTGTGCTATACATGACATCATGACATCATCTCGCATTGCATATCATTTCTAACCATTTCAAGGACCTAGGGATTTATCTTTGCTCTGTTTTGTAGGTGTTATGACTTCTAGAAAGACTATCCGAATCAACTTCATGGGTATACCTTCTCACCAAAGAATTGGTTTGAAATTCCGACCATGCTCGGTTCATCAAAAGACATGGTTATCTACTTGATTTGGTTATCTCCGGTTTTGAAGAAGATATGATGCATGTCCTATTCGGTTCTTTGATCCAAACACCATTGCTTTACATTTCCAGATTATCGCTTGGTTCCTACCTTGGAAGAGTTCTCTAAGCTACTTGGGATACCTATTCTTGACCAAATGCCATTCACCGGTTTGGAAAAGTTTCCTAAGTACGAAGACATTGCATCAGCCTTACATCTTAAGCGCTCAGACATTGAAGCCAATTGGGAAACTAGAAGCGGAGTTAAGGGTTTACTTTCTAAGTTCCTAATTAAGAAAGCCCGAGAATTCCTCAAAGTTATGAGTTTCCATGCATTTGAAAACATTGTGGCCTTGCTAATTTATGGTTTGGTTCTATTCCCTAACTCGGATCAATTCATAGATGTCAACGCTATCAAGTTGTTCCTTACTCGTAATCCAGTGCCTACCTTACTTGGAGACATTCTACATTCTCTCCACACTCGTACTACTAAAAGACAAGGCACTCTCATGTGTTGCATACCGTTACTTTCCAGGTGGTTTATTTCGCACCTTCCTCCATCAGTTTTGAAGAACGAACAAAGGGTGAAGTGGTCTCAAAGATTAATGTCACTCTCTCATTCAGATATCCGTTGGAGTCTTTTCTCTCAAAAGGACTTCATCTTCATTGAGCGTTGTGGAGAATTCCCTAATGTACCACTTCTTGGTATTAGGGGAGGTATTACTTACAACCCTTCTCTAGCTCTACGTCAGTTTGGTTTTGCTCGAAGAGATGGTCCACATGATATGCTTCTCCAAGACATTGTGTTCGACTACAATCACGATCTCCAGAATTACCGACGAAGGTTCATACATGCTTGGGGCATGGTAAAGAAGACTGATACCAAGACTTTGGGGCACCAAAATCCCACTCCTTGGGAACCTTACCTCAAATGGGTGCGAGCTCGAGCTCAAAACCTCATGATGCCATTCACGCCTGTTGTACCCGTAATTATGGAACCTGTTGCTATAGGTGACGTACCCTATACTATTCTCCATCCTGATATGCCTACTGATTTCGAAGACTTGAAGAGATCCTGGATTCAACTCAAAGAAGAAAGGGATACCTTTGAAGCTCAGTGTTATGCAAGTGAGAAGAAAGTGCTAGAGTTGACCAAGCTACTTCACGAGGAGCGCAACATCAACGCCTATCTCGGCACCAAGAGGAAGCGCCCATGGGAGATCTAGAAGCTTTTATGTTTTTTCTTATTATATTGAACTATCTTTTGTACTAAAAAAAGAAAAAGAATAAAAGAAGACTAATATTTGTTTGTTTATTGCTTGTTTAACAAATTTAAATCCTTAGAGGTCCTTGAAAACATTGCATAGCATTCACAAAAACATTGCATAGCATAACATAACATTGCATCACAGGTACATTGGAGATTGGTTTTCTCATCCTCTTGCTATTTATTTTAGCAAAGAATGGCTCTCGAAGATGTCAAAGATCTCCGTGTTCGAATGCTCGTTTCAAGTAGATGTTCTAGCTTGGTCCAAGGCCAAGAAGATCTGAAGAAGCTCATCAACAGAAAGAAGAAGGTTGTGGGTCTACTCAACATGGGCAGACGCTACAAAGGTGGTCCTAAAGTGGTCAGTCGGCTTGAACTCTCTGAGGACAGTGTTAAGAATGAAGGGAGTGACAAGGGTGATGGCGAAGGCAGCCAGCGCGAGCCTGAGAAAGGGAGAGACGATCAGTACGATCATAGCCAGTACTCTGATGAAGATGACAAGTACAAGCAACTTGAAGACCGTCTGAATGCTGTGGAAAACTTGAAAATGTCCCTGATGATCTGAGTCTTGTTCCTGGTGTTGTGATTCCTCCCAAGTTCAAAGTTCCTACCTTTGCCAAGTATGATGGCATGTCTTGTCCTAAGTTGCATTTGAAGTCCTATGTTCAGAAGATTAACCCCCACACTGATGACAGAAAGTTGTGGATGCACTATTTTCAAGAGAGTTTGTCCGGAACTCAGTTAGAGTGGTACTATCAGCTAGAGAATGACCGTATCCGTACTTGGAGTGATTTGGCCGATGCTTTCTACAGACAGTATGAGTACAATGCTGAATTGACACCCACTTGCATGCAACTACAAAGCATGTCTATGGGTCGTGATGAAGTTCAAGGAGTATGCTCGTAAGGGAGAGATCTAGTGTGAGTTCAACCACCCTTGTCCAATAGGAATTGGTTGATATGTTTATGGGAACATTGTCGACCATTCTTTAATCATCCGATTGAAACTCTTCACCGGATTCACCGGTGATATTGACAAAGCAGCGATTGAAGTGGTATCGAGTGGAAAGATCCATGAGTCATCATCAAACGCTAAGAGATCTTTTGGTGGTAAGAAAGAAACCGATGTGTGTATGGTCGAAAAGCCGAGCCAAACCGACCGCGCTCAATCTGTGGGAGGTTGTGATCTCCAATCCTATCAAGACAACCTCGGCGAGACAACGCAACGTAACGCCGCCACGACGCTTTACAAAGATCAACATGCCGATGTCGCAAGCCTTGCAACACATGTTGAAAGCAGCTGATTACCTTGAGGGATCCTCCTCGAATGTCAACACTTCTCCGAGATACAATCCTAATGCTAAGTGTGCTTACCACTCCAATAGCCTGTGGCACGACCGACAAGCTCAAGAACAAGATTCAAGATATGATTGAAGCTAAGCGATCGAGTTTGACCCTCCTGCTGAGACCAATGTGATCAACGCTCCTATGCCTAACCATGACAAGAGTTCCAATCTTTGGTGATGATACTTATGTTTTCGATATCAATGACTTGACTATTCCTCCGATGATTAAGAAGAACTTGCCGCAAGCGGTGTCAATCCAGATGCCCGGAGAATTGTCGTTGGTGCCCATCGCACCGACGGTTGTTTGGTTAAGAAGACGTGTTCAGTGCATGATGGATAACCGTGAGATACTATTTTCGAAACCACCGTGCGTGTCGCGAAGGCATGTCTAAGTCAAGATCAAGATGTAAATGAAACTGCACGTATGTGTGGGATACCTTGGGGCAGCCAAGCGGAAGTATGACTACATGGTGAAGTACTCGCCCCGAGAGTTACAAGATTCCTATTGAAAATGTTAAGGCGACGGGGTGACGATTTCCCGAAGACTATGCCGATGTTAACACGATAAGGATTTCCTCTGCGATCCCGTGCCTAGGGTGGCACCTCTCATCATTACTTCTCCCACGGCCCATATTCCTCCAAGGCTATTCCTTGGAATTATGGAGTGATGTGTACTATCATGGCGTCAAGCAAGACCTCCGACCATTGAAGACCTTCAGTTGAAACTTTCATTCCCGACATTGACAACATCACGGATCCAAGGTGACCAGAATCGAAGGGTATTCTCTCCGATATCTCCTCCAAAAGACACATGACTCCACTCACATTCCAGCTACTCAACCAATTCCCCCAGAGGGAAAGAACCGTGACTCATCCCGCTCAACCGAAGCACCAAAGGAAGTTGTCAAGACACCTCCAAACGAAATGGAGGAAATTCAAGATCATCAAGAAGAGTGACTACAATGTTGTGGAGCAATGGGATGACTCCATCCAAGATCTCCATGCTTGCTCGCTCTTGTGTTCGAGGCCCATGCTAACCTTGGTGAAGTTTCAAGAATGCTCATGTGCCGCAAGACATTACCATCGATCAATTCGAAGTTTGTATTGCTAGGCCGCCAACAACGCCCAGGCTTCTCGATGCGATTTGACTTCGCGGAAGGAAACACAACAAAGCCTTGCACATCTCGTTGAATGCAAGGCGTTACCTTATCTCATGTTTTGGTGGATACCGGTTCGCTTCAACATCCTGCCAAGATCTTTTGATCGCCTTGACGTCAAGGGTTGGTTCGAGACCCAGTGACATTATCGTGAGAGCTTTTGATGGTTCTAAGCGAACAAGATTGGAGAGCTCATTCGCCTGTCAAAGTCGGTTCCCGACTTTTGACTCTACTTTCTTTGTCATGGACATCCGTCCAACTTTTACTTGCCTACTTGACGCCTTGGATACATGGGCATTACCTCTACTCGCATCGTGTCAAGTACCAAAGGAAAGGAAAGTTGTTACGTGTGGTGAAGAGGAGTATATGGTCACCATCTACATCATTCCGATACCTCGAGGTAGAGGGTGAATTCTTCGAGACTTCGTCAAGCTTTTGAAAAATTCCCAGTCATGCCTGCTGACTCTCCTACTCCCGGTTACACAAGCTCCTCCTAGGATGGCCTCCTTGAAGATGCTCAAGCTGCGCTTGAAGAGGTGGTAGTGCTATTTGGGGTCGCCCCCGATCTTCCTTTCAAGTTTGACAAGACTGGTTTAGGTTTCACCATCAAGGGTCAGAAGATGATACATCGCGAGCGTGCCGCCCAACTTCCTTTCCGCATCAGCCAGAGGGGAATCAATGCTATAGAGGCCGACGACAGCGACTTCGACATCAGCAAGTGGATCTTCCCAACTCCGGATCATGGGTTCAAAGAATTGGAAGACAAGACGCATACCAATCTCCTTTAGTCGAGTAATTATTTTTGTCTTGTTTGCTTTTCGTATTTTCTATGCTTTGAACAATAAACTCTAAAGCCTAGTGCCTTCTGGGCATCATGGCTCGCTCATAGGTTTTTATTTGTCGCTTGTATTTTCATTCAATAAATTCGCTGGACTTTTGCATTCAATTATGTTTCTCTTTCTTTACTTTATCACCCCTTCAAAAGGCTATGTGTTCTTACACACCCACGTGATACATGCAGAATCACTCGAATCTCGTTATAACGACTATGCTAGTGCTAAATATGACTTCGATAATCCGATCTACCAAGTCAAGACTAAAGTGAGGAAGATTGTGAAGTGCCGGAGAACTTGTCGATTGCTACAAGAAGAGCGAGTTACACCCACACGAAGAGCAAGTTGAGGTTGTGAATTTGGGTACCGACGAAGATGTAAAAGAGATCAAGATAGGAGCGGGTCTTGAGAAGTGTTAAAGAAAGGTTGGTTCTGGATGCTACGAGACTACATTGAGGTTTTGCTTGGTCATACGAAGACATGCCCGGTTTAGACATTGATATTGTGGTTCATCGATTGCCAACTAAAGAAGGTTTTCTCCAAAGGAAATGTATGTTCGTCAGATCGCCGTCCCGAGATGTCGAGAAAATCAAATCCGTTATGAAGCGTTCAATGTTGGTTTTCTAGCCACCTCTTATCCTCATGGGTCGCTAACGAGTACCTGCACCTAAGAAGGATGGCAAAGTACTAATGTGTGTAGATTACGAGATCCGAACAAAGCAAGTCCGAAAGATGATTTCCCACTTCCTCATATTGATGTTCGTTGACAACACCGCAAAGATAAGGTTTTCTCCTTCATGGATGGTTTCTCCGGTTACAATCAGATCAAAATGGCTCCCGAAGACATGGAGAAGACTACCTTTGTTACACAGTGGGGTACTTTCTGCTACAAGGTTATGCCATTTGGGTTGAAGAACGCAGGCGCCACTTATCAGCGTGCCATGGTGGCACTATTTCATGACATGATCCATCATGAGATAGAGGTCTACGTCGACGACATGATAGCTCGGTCGTCACAGACTGAAGAAGAACACCTTGATCATTTGCAGAAACTGTTTGACAGATTGAAGAAGTACAAACTGAGACTTAATCCTAACAAATGCACTTTTGGAGTCAGATCCGGTAAGCTCCTAGGGTTTGTCGTCAGTGGTAGAGGTATTGAAGTTGATCCCGCCAAGGTCAAAGCTATACAAAAGATGCCAGCTCCCCGCACCGAGAAAGAAGTCAGAGGTTTCTTGGGCCGATTGAATTACATTGCCAGATTCATTGCACACCTAACTGCTACTTGTGAGCCAATCTTCAAGTTACTTAAGAAAGATCAAGTAGTAAAATGGAATGACGATTGCCAGATCGCTTTTGACAAAATCAAGGAGTACCTACAGAATCCTCCTATCCTGATGCCGCCTGCCGAAGGAAGACCTCTTATCATGTACTTAACAGTGTTAGAGAATTCGATGGGGTGTGTGTTGGGGCAACATGACGAGTCTGGTCGAAAAGAGCATGCAATATACTACCTTAGCAAAAAGTTTACCGACTGTGAAACAAGATACTCACAGCTTGAGAAAACTTGCAACGCTTTGGCTTGGGCTGCTCGCCGGCTAAGACAGTATATGTTGACCCATACTACCTTGTTGATTTCTAAGATGGATCCGATAAAATACATCTTTGAGAAACCAGCCCTCTCCGGAAGAATAGCAAGATGGCAAATGATCTTGACCGAATATGACATCCAATACACTTCTCAGAAAGCGATCAAAGGAAGTATAGTAGCCGATCATTTGGCTCATCAAGCCGTAGATGACTATCAGTCTATGCAGTTCGAATTTCCAGACGAGGATGTTTTACTAGTTACTGATTGTGAAGAACCCGGCCCAGACGAAGGACCTGAACAAGGATCCCGATGGACCATGGTCTTTGATGGAGCCTCAAACGCACTTGGCAATGGCATTGGCGCCATCATTACATCCCCTACAGGCGGACATACGCCTTTCACCGCCAGATTATGTTTCAATTGTACCAACAACATGGCCGAGTATGAAGCGTGCATCATGGGTATCAAAGCTGCTATTGACTTAAGAATCAAGTTCTTGCAAGTGTATGGAGACTCAGCTTTAGTGATTAGTCAGATTAAGGGCGAGTGGGATACGAAGCATCCGAATCTCATTCCGTATCGAGAGCATGTTCTGAATTTGATCCCCTACTTCGAAGAGATTACTTTTGATCACATTCCGCGAGAAGAGAATCAGTTGGCAGACGCACTAGCTACTATGTCGTCTATGTTCAAGGTTAGATGGGACAACGAGGCTCCCCAGATTATCATTGAGAAGTTTGACGAACCAGCGTATTGTTATGAGCTTGACGCAGAAGAGAAACCTTGGTACTACGACGTGAAGAGGTATCTTGAGGCTCAGGAATATCCCGCAGGGGCATCTGTTAATGATAAGAAATTCATGAGAAGGTTTGCATCCAAGTTTTTCCTCAGCAACGGCATCTTGTACAAGCGCAATCATGACTTGTGCTTACTACGCTGTGTAGACCAGAAAACAGCAATGCGTATCATGGAAGAGTTACACGAAGGCGCATTTGGTACTCACTCCAGTGGGCATACGATGGCTAAGAAGATTCTGAGAACAGGTTACTATTGGTCCACCATGGAAGCTGATTGTCACCGTTATGCTCGATCTTGTCATAAATGCCAGATTTATGCAGATAAAGTACACGTACCTCCAGTACCTCTGAATGTTTTAACACCCTGGCCTTTTGCAATGTGGGGCATTGACATGATTGGAGAAATCAAGCCCATTCCAGGACATCGTTTCATCCTTGTGGCAATTGACTATTTCACCAAGTGGGTAGAGGCAGCCTCGTTCGCATCTGTTACCAAGAATGTTGTGGCTCGATTCATCAAGCATAATCTTATCTGTCGATATGGCACTCCTGAAAGGATTATCACAGATAATGGTTCCAATCTCAACAACAAGATGATCACCGAACTCTGCACGCAGTTCAAGATCAAGCATCACAACTCTTCTCCTTATCGGCCTAAGATGAATGGCGCAGTGGAAGCCGCCAACAAGAATATCAAAAAGATTATACAGAAGATGACAGTGACTTACAAAGATTGGCATGAGATGTTACCATTTGCTCTTCATGGTTATCGCACCACAGTACGGACATCCACAGGGGCGACCCCCATCTCTCTTGTGTACGGTATGGAAGCCGTCCTACCCATTGAGGTTCAGATACCTTCAACCAGAGTCCTCCAGGACGCAGAGTTAGGCGAAGACGATTGGGTCCAGACTCGCCTTGACCAAGATTAATTTGATTGATGAGAAACGGCTTGCGTCCATCTGCCATGGACAGATTTATCAGAAACGAATGATCAGAGCATTTAACAAGAAGGTCAAGCACCGAGTTTACCAAGTTGGTGATTTGGTAGTCAAGCGCATCATCCTTCCACAAGGTGATCCCAGGGGCAAATGGACTCCCACTTACGAGGGACCGTTTGTAGTCAAGACAGTATTTTCAGGCGGAGCTATGATACTTAGCACCATGGACGGTGAAGACTTCCCACACCCTGTGAACGCTGACATAGTCAAAAAATACTACGCATAAAATAGACCCGCTAGGTCGACGAACCTAGGCAAAAATAAGGGCATCCTGGCGAACCAAAAGGGTTCGGGCAAAAGTTAAGGATATATACAAAACATGTACACCCGGCAAGTCGAAAACCTGAAAAGGCGGCTTGGGCAAAAAAGGGTATCCCGGTAGACTGAAAACCCGAAAGGGCGGTCTAGGCAAAAGTTAGGGATTTAAGCGTACGACTATGTCTCGTCCAGATCACCTGCTTTTCAGACCACTACTATCAGCATTCAAGTTCAAATGGCGAAAATCAATCCAATCACTTTCTACTGACAGCAAAGAGATGAGATAGTTGAAATATATGAGTACTAGCATAGTTGGAACTTAACGAGATTGTTTCCGCATAGCCTTTTATTCTCCTCTTGTACAAACTACTTGGCCATACGCCACCTTTCAAATAAATGCAAGTTTCTTTCTCTTTACAATTTTTGTTCGTTGTCGTTTGCATAAAGTCCAAACGTCCACTTTGAATGATTATACGCATTCGACAATAAGAACTTGTTCGCAAACATACGAAAGTGAACATGCAAGAGTAATTACTACAGGCTCCAGGAATTGAGATGACGACGAAAGTCACCAATGCATTCCCTTGCAGAGCACAATCCCCACAGAGATATCACTCACTATGAATTCTCCCCATCAGAGTACAGATTCCTTCTACCAGTCCTGATGTCTTAAAACCTCATCATTAACAACTTCATCTCCAGCGGAGGCATTTGTCCTCAACAGGATACCACTCAACAATTCCCTTTCTCCGGCAGCAGCAGTGTCTAGATTTGATACTTGGTCAGATAGTGCATCGGAGAAAACCTACAACCTTTATTCCCCAGCCAGAGATTTCGACGGACTCCAGATCCTCCCAATTCGGCCTCCAGGCGGTTTACCAACTACTCTTCAGCAGGATCCATACACAAAATCCCCCAGTAGAGTACTTCCTGAAGTTTCCCCAGCAGGGTCCATGAACAAGATCCTTGGCAGCACGGTCCTCAGTCTCTCCCGCCCACAATGGTATCTAGGCTCGGAACTTGGTAAGATAGTGTATCGGAGAATTCAAAGCTATATTCCTTCGCAAGGTTCTCGATCCGTCTCATCCCCAAGCAGAAGTCAGAAAATCTCAAGCAGGATATTCCCATTTTCCTCAAGACGGACATGTTTCGAAATACCACAGCATCCATCATTCATACATTATTCATGAATATCATAATTTGTGCATATATCATTCATACATCATCATCATGCATCATACTTTGCATAAGACTAACAATATTCTATCAAAAATTTCTCTTTGTTTTGACCAAAACAGGTGAAAATCACTTCCGACACAAGCAGGTCCAAGATTAATGCCCGAAGCCAGACGGGAAAACTATCTGAACGACCAACCTCGTTGTTCTTCAACAACGGATCCAGGATTAATACCCGAAGCCAGACGGGAAACCTTATCCGAACGATCACAAGTTATCCTCCGATAACAGGCAATGGATCAACACCCGATGCACAACAGGGAAATATCCACATTTTGTCCCCGCAGAGCAGTCAGCACGAAGAACTATTCTGACCCTCTCTTATTGTCAACAGCAACTACGAGAGTCTGGCGTACGACTCAGTTGCCTTGGATGGCATCTTAAGCCCATCTCCAACTACTTGTCAACATTTCTCAGCTTTCAGAATGCTGCATATTTGGTTAAAAATCAATACAAACCAATAACTTCATTCAAAAAGCGAGCACGAAGTCTAGCGTACGACTCCCTCCGGATGGCATCCTAAGCCCATCTCCTTCCAGAAGCATCTACAGAGCCTAACGTACGGCTCACTCCCCAGCATTTACATTTCCAGATGGCATCTTAAGCCCATCTCCGACAGTTCTCCTGTCAACAAACTCGAGTCTAGCGTACGATTCATTCCCCAGCGAAGTCTCTACTTTCCCCGAATGGCATCTGTAAGCCCATTCCCACATCATCACCAATAGCGAGTGCAAATTTTCAGGTGTACTCGAGTGTTCAATCATCTTCTACTTCCAGGTCACGAAAGGCAAAGCATGCCAATCTATCCCTTCCAGTACAAGAAGATTGAACAGGGGCAGCTGTCATACCCCAAAATTTGCCCTCATGTTTCTCAAAGACATTTCATACATCCCTACCCAAGGATTCCTCAAGAGTTGATCAGATGAACACTCTCCTACACAATCAACCCAAACTAGGGTTTGGCATTCCTCAGATCCAGATGGACTTCTAACACCTCCAATGGTTTTCATGCTTCCTCATATGCTTCAAAGATTCTCCATGACAAGTTTCAAGCTTCACAAGTCAAGTTTCCTCAGACAATTGCTCAGATGGTTGAAAATCAGTTGTATTGGTCAAAAAGTCAACTGTGGTCAACATACAGTCAAAACTTCTGATTTTTGGTCAACATCCTCATTTTGAAGTTACATTCATCATTTGATCAAGGGTTGATCATGATTCATCAAGAAAACTCAAGATTTGCTCAAAAGTCAAACTTTCTAAATTAGGGTTTCTAGGTGAAAAGTCAACCAAACTTTGACTGATCATAACTTTCTCATACTTTCTCAGAAATTTTTCCACCACCTCTTGTTTTGAAGGAAATTCAATTCTCTACAACTTCATGTCTCACAAGAATGTTCAAAAAATGCTTCATTTGAGAGGTATAGCTCAAAACATTACAGGTCCTTTTCAAAGTCAACAAAAAGTCAACTTTTTGTTTTGGACATATATTGAGCATGGTAACTCCAATTGAAGTGAAACCAAAGACATTGTTTAGAGGACTCTTAGAGCTTTCCAAAAAGTCCAAGAACTCTTAAAAATGTGGAAAATTGAGCAAGTTGCACCATTCACAAGTTGGGCAATTTTGGAAGAATGCACAAAAAGAGATACATCTAAAAATCAAATCTTTTGCAAATGGGCCTATTTTTTCTTCATCCTAACTTGTTCCTCATGCAATTAGGAATACCCAAGCCCAATGCCACGAATTTTTGATTTATTTTTCTATTTAATTTGTAATTTATTCATTTAAATGCAAATTAAATCCTAAAATAAATTATAAAATCAAAATTAATTGGAAGATTGATTTTATTTGCTTTCTTGTGATCCAATCAACTCATAAATGCCAGCAATTACAAAATTATATCAAATTTGGCAAGATTGGATTGAAATTGATCAAGTTTTGAAAATTTGATTTTCATGAAAAAATCAAATTTGATTTCCATTCAATGTTGATTAATTCTTTCCAAAATCAGTCTCAAATCCTTCCAGTATATATATACAATGCATTCCAATTGCAAGAAGACAGAAGAATTGCTCAGAAACCCTAGTTCTAAACTCAAAAAAACCGTGGTACACAAGCTATTGGGAATCCTATTTCCAGGCGTTTTCAATTGATTTTAAGGTGTCCAATACATTCCTTGACATCTCCAGAAGCGAATCAGACCTTTACTTTGCCAAAATCCATTCAGAATCGTGAAATCAGTGTTTGGTTTGTTCTTGAAATTTTCAAATTCGATTTCTAACATTCATGCATTATTAATCTGTTTTGATTGTTTGTTTGTGATTAGAATCAAGCTTGCAAGCGATCTGGGCAAGCCAATCGTGTTTCCATGGCTTGAATCGATATATACCATGTTTAGGGTTTCGGCCTCGATTTAGGGTTTTTCTATACAGGATAAATTGGACCATGAGACCTATACCATTGCATCCGGAATGATTTCCTGAATCGAACCATGGCCTTAGAATTCATTTATATTATGTATGCTGGATTTTTGATTTTGCCAGGGATCATAGCGTCGAATAATGGCCGACGCTAGCTTCAAATATTTGAATTGGGGACGATGAAGCTTCGCGCGCGGACGAGGAGACCAGGAGGCGACACTTGTCTTTGTTTTACTCGATCCGGTTTTCAAACAAGCTTGCACACATGGCGTGGTGGTTAAGACACTTCCTGTTCCCAGATGCTCCAAAGGGTCACGAGTTCGATTCTCCTTGGCACCAGTTTGCATTCTTTTTTTTACAAAACTTACATTTTCTAATATATTTTCCTATTTTTCTTTATATTTAATATTTTTGCATCTATTTTAATTGTTTTCCATATTTTTATTCTGCACATTAAAAATACCAAAAACATTTTTCTTTTTTACATTATTTTCACAAAAATCTTTATTTAATTTAATAAATTAAAAAATATAATTTTTGCATGCATATTTATTTTATTTTTATTTTTGCATTTAAATCATTATAAATTGCATTTTAATTATTAAACCTTTTCCAAAAATTCCAGAAAAATTATTATAGCTTATTTATCTTATTTCCAGCATGCATAAATTTTTCCATATTAAAATTTGCATTTTTACTAACATTTTCCTCTTATTCGATTTTCATCATATTTTCCGATTTTCTCATATTTTCACAGGTCGATCCGATACAGACGTTTCTTCCGTTTTTTCTTTTATTTTCCAATAATGTAACTGCTCATGGGTTGTAATAGTTTAATTTAGGACTTTTACTTTCCGCATTTTCTGATTATGTATCTGCCCCAAAGCCATGTAATAGCGTAGGTTTACATTTCCGCACTTTACATTCCGCAGTTTACTTTCCGCACTCTATCAATTGCTAGTAATCAGGCGTGTATGGCAAGATAATAATCAACATAGCTCACACTAATCTTCAAGATAATATATTCTGAATTCAACACACTTCTCCACACATGCACCCCTTAGGGTAATTCTCTCTCGTTGCCTTTCGATTCAAATGGTCAAGTCCCTCGAACGTAGAGGTATTCTAGCACCGTTGCCTTCCAATCAAATCATCATAGTCCCTTCGATACAAAGATCATAAGACCCACGATGTCGCCTCCGAATACATGATCTTGACCCTCGATTGTCGCCTACGAAAAATGATGATAGTCCCTTCGAATGTGCTAGGATATCTCCTACAAGTTGCCTTCTATGACCATCCGATGTCCCTTCGATTGTCCCGCATACATCCAACGAATGAAGCTACCTACTAACTAATGGTATGGCTAGCGCTATTCTAAAGGAATGTAGGAGTACGAAAACGACTAAATTCTGAGTAAGTAATAAGTCTCCTAGTTGCTTGCTCTAAATCAAAAATGCTTTTCACACCTCACACTTTCAAAACACTTTGTATACATTCCAGCGTGAATCATTGCAAAGTTCTTTTTCTAAAAACGAAACATTTCCGAACACTTTGTATACATTCCTACATGAATCATTACAAAGTCAAAGCGAAATGCCTTTTTCAAAATATTTTCTTCAAACACACAGAAAGCACATTTTCAAAGTGATCTATAGAGCAACTAAGAGCCCGTAGATAACTACGGATGGAAAGGGGTGCTAATACCTTCCCTTTTCATAACCATTCTCCCGAACTCAGAATCTAACGAAGGTCTTTTTCTGTACTTTTACCTTCCCTTAATTGGATAAAAATAAAAGTCGGTGGCGACTCTTGCTATCCGCACATTTGGATACAAAAAATCCTAAAAAAGTCAGTTCACCGTATTACACCTGAACACGGTGTCGGAGCCAGAAAAGGAATCATAGCCTTCAGACTTTTCGGTATTGAGTTCACCTATAACCATAGGGATTTAGCTGATTTACTAGGATTCCCTAGCGGACCCTTTGCTTTTACTACCACTCAGGTGGATTTAATGGATTTTGAGCTGGATTACTTTTGGGGTTCCTTAACCAGAAACTATCACCCTGACCCGGATAGCATGGATAACAATGAAATACACAACCCCGCTATCCGCTATTTCCATAGGATTCTAGCCCACACTTTATTTGGAAAAGAACATAATCAAACTGCTGTATCCAATGATGAGGTATTTTTGCTTTACTGTATGCACCAAGGTCACCCTGTTAATGCTGTTCCATTCCTGATGAAAACCTTTACCCGCATTAGTGAGGACCCTAATGTATCTGTCAGTGTGGGAGGATTAGTTACCATGATTGCAAATGCCCTCGGACTTCGTTACCAATTGAACAATTGTGCACCATTCAGATCAATTAGGCCTATGAACATTGACTTCTGTTTCAACCACCGGATAATAGGAAATCTAGGTCCTGCACCCTATCAATACCTGATAAGGAACGAAGTTGTCACTCTCTTTACCCTTCCCAACCATGCCAAAGTAAGCGTCCACAACTGAGATAACTGGCTCTATGAACTGACTCCTCCTGACCATCCTTCAACACCAAAAACACCTCAGTCCTATTATGTTGCTGATAATATCATGTCTGAAGAAACGGATCCTGAAACCCCTCCTAGTTACCATGATTTTACCAATATGGCTGAAGCACCAGAAGCCCCTGACATAACCCAAGGAGAATACACTACAAACTTGAATACCATTTTGACCACTTTGGATACGTACAAGATTGACATTGACAGAATCAAGGATGAATTGAAGAGTATGCGTCGGGATATTGTTAGTTTAACTGACATTACTGTGGAACAATTTTATAACATCACCAAGGCTTTAGAAGAATTAAAATCAAAGATTGGATGAAGTTTCAGTTTTCAGTTTTAGTTTTAAGTATTTTTCCATTTTGCTTTGTTTCTAGGTAGTTTCCTTTTCTATTTCATTTTCAGTTTTGCAAAACAATATTTTCTTCCTGTCAAAAGAACAAGCATTCAGTTTACTATTAATTCCATTGTTTGTTTTTCCATTTCAATTTACATTCAGTATCTTCTTTACAATGCATTTTTGTTTTCTCTTATTTTGATTATATGATGATTTGATAATTGGAATATGTGCTAATTGGATTAAAACCACGTTTAAGTTGGACTGTTGTTGGAATGTTTAATATACTATGCTTTTATATTTGTTCCATTCAGTGCAAGTGTATCTCTGTTCTGCTAGAATTTGCAAAATTTGTTGCCATTACGTGTAATACGGTGAACTGACTTTGTAGGTTTTTGTATCGCAAATGTGCGGATAGCAAGAGTCGCCACCGACTTTTCTTTTATCCAATTAAGGGAAGGTGAAAAGAACAGGAAAAGACCTTCGTTAGATTCTCGAGTAAGGGAGAAAGAAAGGGAAGGTATTAGCACCCTTTTCCATCCGTAGTTATCTACGGCCTTAGTTGCTCTTAGATCACTTTAAAATTGTGCTTTCTCGTATTTGACAAAATGTTTTGAAAAACATTTCACTTTGACTTTGTAATGACTCATGTAGGAATGTATACAAAGTGTTCGGAATGTTTCGCTTGAAAAGTGTTTGAACTTTGAAAAAGTGTGTGTGAAAAGTATTTTGATAGAGCAAGCAACCAAAAGTCTTATTACCTACTCGTAAACGGTTGTTTTCGTGTTGTTTATCGCCTTTAGAATAGCTATCCATACCATTAGTTGGTAGGTAACCCTATTCTGGATGTAAGCGGACATTCGGGGACATCGGATGGTCATAGAAGGCAACTGTAGGAAGTATCCTAGCATTCAAGAGACTATCATCATTTTCGAGGCGACAATCGAGGGTCAAGATCATGTATTCAGAGGCTTACATCGTGGGTCTATGATCTTTGTATCGGGACTATGATGATTTATTTTTGAAGGCAACGGTGCTAGGATCTACGCTCGAGGGACATGACCATTTGAATTCGTAAGGCAACGAGAGAGAATTACCCTAAGGGGTGCATGTGTGAAGAGAGTGTGTTGATTTCAGACATTTTATCTTGAAAATTAGAGTGAGCTATGTCCAATTTTTATCTTGCCATACACGCCTAGTTACTAGCAATTTATAGGGTGCGGAAATTACACGGAATGTAAATGCGAAAGATAAATCCTACGCTATTACATGGCTTTGGGGCAGATACATAATTGAAAGTGCGGAAAATAAAAAGCCCTAATTAGACTATTACATCCCATGAACAATTACATTATTAAAAAAAGAAAACGGTAAAAAGAAATCGTCTGAAACGGGATAACCTGTGAAAAGATGAGAAATCTAAAATGAAAATCGAATAAGAGGAAAATGTTAGCAAAATAATTATTTTTAATGAGAAAAATATTTCATGTGGAAATAACATTAATATACTAAAATAATTTTGGGATTTTTGGAGATAATTTAATAATTAAAACTAATTAAAAGTGGTTTAAATGATAAATTAACAATAAAATTAAATATGCATGCAAAATAATATTTTTAATTTTATAAATTAAATAAACATTTTATGAAAATAATGCAAAAGAAAAATTTTTGGTATTTTAAATGCATGATAAAAATTATGGAAATTAAATTAAAATGCATGAAAATATTAAATAAAAGAAAATAGAAAATATGAGAAGTTTTGTAAAGAAAAAACAATGGTCTTGCCAGATTCGAATCGAGACCTTGCCTTCAAACTTTGAGATCCTTGCTTGACTAATCGAGCTGCAGCGCAACGCTTGGAAATCGAGCGAGCGGATTGTAAACAAGTGTCATTCCGGTTGTGACGAGCTCGCGCCAAACTTCATCTCTTCGCTTTGAAATTTTGAAATACAGCGCCGCCTCGACGCTTATAGCCCCCGCAATTCTCAAAATCACATGTGTAATATAAATAACATTCAAGGGTATGCATCGATTGGAAACATCGTTCTGAACACGATGGTGGTAGTCTCATGGTCCAATTGTTCTGTTTTAAAGAAACCCTAATTCGGTTCAAGAAACCCTAATCATGGTGATTCGTGCTTCCGGCCATAGAAATACAATTAAACCACCCAGAAAGTTTGCAAGCTTCATTCTAAACACAAAACAAACATCAAAACTCATTAATAATGCATGATAAACAGAATTCGATTTTGGAAAAATAAGAACAAACCGAAATCATATTTGCTGGATTCTTGATGGTTTTGGACAATGTAAAGGTCTGGATCGATTCAGTGGATGCCAAGGAAGGTGTTTTGATGCTTAGAATCAATTGAAACTTGCAACTGCGGATCGCTAGTAGTCAGAAACACTTTTTGAGTTTTAGGTTAGGGTTCTTGAGCCAATTTTTCGCTCTCTCATGCTATGCATTGTGTATTTATATTGATGGAATTGAGTCGATTTGAGGAAGAAATCATCATCAATCATGTAAAACATATTTGATTTTGTACAAAATCAAATTTTTCTTGATCAATTTCAATCAATTTTTACAAATCCAATCAAATTTCAAATTTGTCGGCTTTTATTGAGTTGCTTGATCTCATAGAGAGAAAATCAATTTGCAATTAATTTTGATTTTATACTTTATTTTTGAATTTAATTTGTATTTAAATTAATAAAATCCAAATTAAATAGAAAAATAAAATAAAAATTCGTGGTATTGGGCTTAGATGCTCCAAATTGTATAAGGAACAAGTTTGTCTAGGAGAGAGTTTGTCTGATCAACTCTTGAGGAATCCTTGAGCATGGATGTATGGAATGTTTGGAGAAATTGGAGGGCAAATTTTGGGGTATGACAATTGCCCTGCTCAATCTTCTTGTACCGAAGGGTTGGACATGTTTGCCGTGTCTCCGGAGGTGAAGATGATTGAACACTCGAGTACACCTGAAAATTTGCACTCGCTGCTGGCTGATGATGCGGGAATGGGCTTATAGATGCCATTTGGAGAAGTTGGAGACTTCACTGGGGAATGAGTCGTACGCTAGACCCGAGATTGTCGTATGGATAGGAGAACTGTCGGAGATGGGCTTAGATGCCATCCGGAAGACCGAAGGCCGAGGACAGACGCCAGCTCAGACATTTCTGGAAATGAAAGGAGCACGAAGATGGGCTTAAGATGCCATCCGGGGAGAGTCGTACGTTAGACTTCGTGCTCAACCTTGAATGAAGTTATTGGTTTGTATTAGTTTTTAACCAAATATGCAAGATCTCAGGAGAGATGTCGACAAGTAGTCGGAGATGGGCTTAAGATGCCATCCAGGGAAACTGAGTCGTACGCCAGACTCTGTAGTTGCTGTTGATACTAAGAAGGAGTCAGAATAGTTCTTCGTGTTGACTACTTTGGGGGGATAGTAGTTGGCCAAATGTGGATATCTTCCCCGTCAGGTTTCGTGTCGATCCAATCGCCATTATCGGAGGATAACTTAGATCGCTCGGATAGGGTTTTCCTGCCTCTGCCATTAATCTCGGATCCGCTTGTCGGAGGACAACTAGGGCGGTCTTTCGATAGTTTTCTCCGCCTCGACGGGTCTTAACTCGGACCCGTTTAAGGCTGTATGACTTTCACCGCTTTGGAGAAAACAAGAGAAACTTTGATAGAATATTGTTAGTCTCATGCAAAGTATGATGCATGACAATGTGTATGAATGACATATGCACAAATTATGACATTATGAGAGATGTATGAATGATAGATGATGCGGTATTTCAAAACATATCCATCTTGAAGAAGATGCGATGTTCTCGCTGAGGATTTCTCGATTGCTTGGGGATGAAATGGTTGGAGACCCTGCTTTGGAAAGAGAGGATAGCTTTGAATCCTCCGATGCACTATCGGACCAAGTTTCAGGTCTAGATACTGATGCTGCTGGGGAAAAGGGGAATTGTTGAGAGATATTCTGTTGGGATGAATACCGGCCGAGATGAATCACGCTGCTCGAGACCTATTATAACATGACTTAGTTGGAGGAATATCGCTCGGGAGTTATCGTGACACTACTGGGGAAGGTTTGCAGTGAGTGACATCTCTGTGGGGATTGTACCCTGCGGGGGGATGTATTGGTGACTTCTGCCGTCATCTCAATTCCTGGAGCCTGTAGTGATTACTTTGTCATGTTTACTTTTCGCATGTTTGTGAACGAATTTTTATTGTCAAATGCATATAATCATTCAAAGCAAACATTGGACTTTATGCAAACAACAACAACGAACAAGAATTGTAAAGAGAAGGAGACTTGTATTTATTTGAAAGGAGGCGTATGGCCAAGTAGTTTATACAAGAGAAAAGTAAAAAGCTATGCGGAAACAATCTCGTTAAGTTCCAACTATGCTAGTACTCATATATTTCAACTATCTCATCTCTTTGCTGTCAGTAGAAAGTGATTGGATTGATTTTCGCCATTTGAACTTGAATGCTGATAGTAGTGGTCTCAAAGGTGATCCGACGAGACATAGTCGACGCTTAAATCCCTAACTTTGCCTAGACCGCTTTTCTCGGTTTTCACCACCGATACCTTTTTGCCCAAGCCGCCTTTTCGTGTTTTCGACTTGCCGGTGTACATGTTTTGTATATCCTTAACTTTGCCGTAACCTTTGTTCGCCAGATGCCCTTATTTTTGCCTAGGTCACCGACCTAGCGGGTCTCTTTTATGCGTAGTATTTTTGACTATGTCTCACATGTGGTGTGTGGAAGTCTTCACCATCCATGGTGCTAGTATCATAGCTCCACTAAAATATCGTCTTGACTACAAATGGTCCTCATAGGCGGAGTCCATTTGCCCCTGGATCACCTGTGGAAGAATGATGCGCTGACTACTAGATCACCGACTTGGTAAACCTGGTGTTTGACCTTCTTGTTAAATGCTCGATCATTCGCTTTGATAATCCGTCCATGGCGTATGGACGCGAGTCGCTTCTCATCAATCGTTGATCCGTCAAGGCGGTCCGATCCAATCGCCTTCGCCAGCTCGCATCCTAGAGGACTCTAGTCGAGGGTATCTCGAACCTCAATGGGTAGGACCGCCCATACCGCATAACAAGAGAGAAGGGGGTCCCCTCGCTGATGTTCGTGACTGAGAGTGAGATAACCATGAAGAGAAAATGGTAACATCTCATGCCAATCCTTGTAAGTCACCGCCATCAGATGATCTTCTTAATGTTCTTGTTGGCGGCTTCCATCGCGCCATTCATCTTAGGCCGATATGGGAGAAGAGTTGTGATGCTTAATCTTGAACCACAAAAGTAGTTCGGTGATCATTTTGTTGTTGAGATTAGAACCGTTATCCGTGATAATCCTTTCTGAGTGCCATACCGATGTGATAAGATTATGTTTGATGAATCGAGCCACAACATTCTTGGTAACAGATAACGAGGTCGCTTTACCCACTGGTGAAATAGTCAATTGCCACAAGGATGAAACGATGTCCGTTGGAAGTCGTGGGTTTGATTTCTCCGATCATCAATGCCCCACATCGCAAAAGGCCACGGAGCGTGTTAAAACATTCAGGTACCGAGGTACGGCACTTTGTCTCGCATAACCGCACTTGACATGACCAGCATAGCAGGGACAATCGCTTCCATGGTGGACCAATAGTAACCTCGTTCTCGTAATCTTCTTAGCCATCATATGTCCACCGATGGGTACCAAATGCGCCTTCGTAATTCTTCCATGATACGCTCCGCTTTTCCGATCTACATAGCTGGAGTAAGCACAAATCGATTGCTTTGTATAAGATTCCGCTGTCCGAGGAAGAATTTGGATGCAAATCTTCTCAAGAACTTCTTATCATTGATGTGATGCCCCTCTGGATATTCCCGAGTCTCAAGATACCTCTTCACGTCATAGTACCAAGGTTTCTTCTCGCATCAAGTTCACAACAATATGCTGGTTCACAAACTCAATGATGATTTGGGAGCCTCGTTGTCCCATCCGACCTTGAACATAGATACATAGTAGCCAATGCGCTCAACCGATTCTCTTCTCGTGGAATGTGATTGAAAGATCTTCAAGTAGGATCAAACTCAAACATGCTCTCGATACGGAATGAGATTCGGATGCTTCGTATCCCATTCGCCTTTAACTGACCGATCACTAAAGTCGAGTCTCCATACACTTGCAAGAATTTGATTCTTAAGTCAATAGCGCTTTTAATACCCATGATGCACGCCAGATTCGCCATGTTGTTAGTGCAATCGAAACATAATCAGCGGTGAAAGGCGATGTCCGCTCAGGGATGTAATGATGGCGCCAATGCCATTGCCAAGCGTTGAGGCTCCATCAAAGACCATGGTCCATCGATCCTTGTTCGTGTCCTTCGTTCGGTCCTCGCTCTTCTAACTGTAACTAGTAAAACATCTTCGCTCGAAATTAACCGCATAGACCGATAGTCATCTACGGCTTGATGAGCCAAATGATCGGCTACTACACTTCCTTGATCGCTTTCTCGAGAAGTGTACCGATGTCGATTCGGTCAAGATCATTTGCCATCTTGCTATTCTTCCCGAGAGAATGGTTTCTCAAATATGTATTTTATCGGATCCATCTTGGAAATCAACAGGTAGTGTGAGTCAACATATATTGCCTTAGTCGCATGAAATTTCAAGCCAAAGCTAGCAAGTTTTCTAGTGAGTATCTTGTTTCACGTCGGTAAACTTTTGCTAAGGTAGTATATTGCATACTCTTTTCGACACTGCATCATTATGTTGCCCCAACACACACCCCATTGAGTTCTCAACGCCAAGTACATGATAAGAGGTCTTCGCAAAGCTGCATTAGGATAGAGGATTCTGAGGTATTCTTGATTTTGTCAAAAGCGATCCGCAATCGCTGCTCCATTCCACTACTTGATCTTTCTTTAGTAACTTGAAGATTGGCTCACAAGTAGCGCTTAGGTGTGCAATGAATCTGCAATGTAGTTCAATCGGCCCAAGAAACCTCTCGACTTCTTTCTCAAGCGGGAGCCGGCATCTCGAATAGCTTTAACCTTGGCGGGTCAACTTCAATACCTTTACCATCGACAACAAACCCTAAGAGTTTACCGGATCTCGACT
The DNA here is from genome assembly GCA_021764765.1 of Vicia sativa. NCBI lineage: Eukaryota > Viridiplantae > Streptophyta > Magnoliopsida > Fabales > Fabaceae > Vicia > Vicia sativa. The sequence goes on along the minus strand of CM038795.1, from coordinate 224,375,081 downwards.
CAAAGGTGCACTTGTTAGATTAAGTCTCACCCCAGACTTCAATCTATCAAACAGTCAGATGATCAAGATGTTCTTCTTCACCGCGATCGAGCTATCATGTCGTCGACGTAGACCTCTATCTCGTGATGAATCATGTCATGAAATAACGTCACCATACATCGATAAGTATGCCGCTTTTCATTCAAACGGCATAACCTTGTAATAAAAGTACCCCACTGTAACAAAAGTAGTCTTCCATGTCTTCGGAGCCATTTTGATCTGATTGTAACCGGAGAAACCATCCATGAAGGAGAAAACTTTATGTTGAGCGTGTTGTCAACCGTAACATCAATATGAGGAAGTGGAAATCGCCTTTCTGACTTCGCTTTGTTCGATCTCTCGTAATCCACACATCGCATTTTACCATCCTTCTTAGGTACGGGAACCACATTTGCAACCCATCGCGATAAGAAGTAACGCTAAGAAACCGGCGTTGAACCGCTTTCATAATCTCGCTTTGATTTTCTCGCACATCTCAGACGATGACGAACCTTCGTTTCACTAGAGGAAACTCTTCGCTTGCAGAACCGTGTACCACAATATCAATGTCTAAACCCGCATGTCTTCGTATGACCAAGAAAAACCTCAATATAGTCTCATAGCATCTGAACCAATCTTTCTTTAACACCTGCTCAAGACCCGCCTCCTATCTTGATCTCTTTCCTGCCTTTCACAAGACTCCAAATTCACAACCTCAACTTGTTCTTCGTGGTGGTCGATAACTCGATCTTCTTGTCAGAAAGGGCCCGACAAGTTCTCCGGCACTTCACAATCTTCCTCACCTTCGCCTTCGCTTGGTAGATCGGATTATCAAGTCATATTTAGCAATAGCATAGTCATATCAACTAGATTCGAGTGATTCTCAGTTGTATCACGTGGGTGTGTAAGAACACATAGCTTTTGAAGGGTGATAAAGTAAAAGAAAGAAAACACAATTAAATGCAAAAGTCCAACGATTTTATTGAATGAAAATATGCAAATGATGATAATAACTCACACAAACGAGCCATGATGCCTGCAAGGCACTAGGCTTTAGAGTTTATTGTTCAAACATAGAAAATAATAAAAGCAAAACAAAACAAGAGCAATTACTCCTTAAAGGAGATTGGTATGACGCCTTCGCCTTCCAATTGTCGAGCCCTTGTCTGGAGTTGAAGATCCATTTGCCGATGTCAAGTCGTTGTCGTCTCCTCTATAGCATGGATTCCACTCCGATGTGAAGGAAGTTGGTCACACCAAGGGCGATCATCTTCTCGACCTATGGTGAAGCCTAAACCGCCTTGTCAAATTTGAAAGGAAGATCGTGGAGCTGACCCAAAATAGTACTACTACCTTCTTCAACTGCAGCTGAGCATCTTCAACGAGGCCATCCTTGAAGAGCTTGGTAACTTCTCGAGTAACAGAGAGTCAATGTGCATGACTGGGATTGTTTCAAAGCTTGACAGAGTCTCAAGAATTCACCTTCCATCTCGAGATATCGGAAAGACCTGTGATGACCGACTATGTATTCTTCTTCACCACATACCGTAACAACCTTCCCTTCACCGGGTACTTCAGCTCGGCGGTAGTGTAGGTACGCCCCATGTATCCAAGGGCGCCCAAGTAGGCAAGAGTAAGCCGGACGGATGTCCATGACAAAGAAAGTAGAGTCAAAAGTCCGGAACCGACTTTAACAAAGTGTATGAGCTCTCCAAGCATCGCTCGCTTAGAACCATCAAAAGCTTTCAATAATGTCACTGGTTTCGTAACCAACCCTTCAACATCAAGTCGATCAAAAGCGCCGAAGGATATTCAGAGCGTAACCTATCCACCAAAACATGAGATAATGGTAACGCCTTGCATTCAACGTAGATGTGCAAGGCTTTGTTGTGTTTCTTCCGGCAGAGTCAAATCAAGATCGGAGAAGCCTAGGCCGTTGTTGGCAGCCGTGCTAGCAATACAAACTTCAAACTGGTCAAGAGTAGTGTCTTGTGGCACGTGAGCATTCTTCAAACTTCACCAAGGCGTTAGCATGAGCCTCGAGCACAAGAGCAGAGCAAGCATGGAGATCTTGGACGGAGTCTGCCCTAACTGCTCCACAACATTGTAGTCACTCTTCTTGATAATCTTTAATTTCCTCCATTTCTTGTTTGAGGTGTTCAAGAACTCCTTTGGTACTTCCGGCCGAGCAGATGAGTCACCGGTTCTTTCCTCTAGCGGGAATGGATTGAATAGCCGAATGCGAGTGGAGTCGCAGTGTCTTTTGGAGGAGAGATATCCGAGAGAACACTCTTCCTGCTCGTCACCTTACTTGATCCTGATGTTGTCAATGTCCGAATGGTAGCTTCAACTCGTAAGATCTTCAATGGTCGAGGGTCTTGCTTGACGCCATGATAGTAAACATCACACCCATAATTCCAAGGGATACTTTGTCGAGGAATATGGAACCGGGTCTGGAGAAGTAATGATGAGAGGTGCCACTCTAGGCACGTGATCGCAGAGGAAACTTATTGTGTTAACATCAAGATAGTCTTCGGGAAATCGTCACCCCATCCGGTTGTTTAACATCTTCAATAGGAATCTTGTAGCCTCGGAATGTAGTACTTCACCATGTAATCATACTCTTCCACTTGGCTGCCCCAAGGTATCCCACACATCCGGCACATGTTCATTCACATCTTCGATCTTCAATTTCTTATATGTCTTCACAAACTCTCCATGTGGTTTCAGAATAGTATTTCACATTATCCATCATGCACCGAACACGTCTTCTTCAACCAAGCACAACCATCGGCGTGATGGGCACCAACGACACTCGGGCATCCCGATTGACACCGGCTTAAAGAAATTCTTCTTAATAATATCACGAGGAATGGTCAAGTCATCTATGTTGAAAACATAAGTATCTCTCACAACAAAGATTGAACTTTTGTCATGGTTAGGCATAGGCGCTGATCACATCTGAGTCTCAACAGAGGGTCAAACTCAATCTTAGCTTCAATCATATCTTGAATCTTGTTCTTCAGAGCCCAACAATCATCGCGACTATGTCCATGGTATTGGAGTGGTAAGCACACTTAGCATTAGGATTGTATCTCGAGAGGAAGTGTTGACATTCCGAGGAGGATCCCTCAAGGTAATCACCGCTCAACATGTGTTGCAAGGTTTGCACAATGGCATGTTGATCTTCAAACCGCCTTCGTGGCGATTCTCGCTACGCTGCTGTCTCACGAGGTTGTGCCGATGTAGGATCGAGATCACAACCGCCCCCACGATTGAGCCGGGTCGGTCTTGGCTCGCTTTTCCGACCATACACAAGATTAGTTTCTTTTCTTACCACCAAAAGATCTCTTCGCAGATTTGAAGATGACTCTATCTGAATCTTTCCACTTTGATACCGCCTTCAATACGTCATTAATATCAACCTCGAAACCGATCAAGAGTTTCCAATCGATGATTGAAGAATGGGCCTGTCAATTCCCATAAACATATCAACCAATTCCCTATTGGACAAGGGTGGTTGAACTCGCCGCATCTCTCCATTTTCGAGCATACTCCTTGAACTTCTCATCACGACCCATAGACATGCTCGTAGTTGCATGCGAGTGGGTGTCAATTCAAGATTGTACTATACTGTTCAGAAAGCATCCGCCAAGTCACCCAAGTACGGATACATCATTCTCTAGTCGATAATACCACCCAATTGAGTTCCTGACAAACCTCTTGAAAATAGTGCATCCACAACTTTCATTATCGGGGTTGATCTTTCCAACATAGGACTTCAAATGCAACTTTGGACAAGAAATGCCATCATACTTGGCAAAAGTAGGAACTTTGAACTGGGAGGAATCACAACACTGTGAACAAGACTCGATCATCAAAATTCAGCCCGACATTTTCGATTTTCCACAAGATTCAGACGGTCTTCAAGTTGCTTGTACTTGTCATCTTCATCGAGTATTGGTCATGATCATAGTGATCCTCTCTTTCTTCTCGACTCACCGACCGCCTTCTTCATGTCCTTGACACTCTTCGCTCTTGACACTTCCTTCGAGAGCTCAATCCGACCGACCACTTTAGGACCACCTTTGTAACGCTCTACCCATGTTGAGAAGACCAACAACCTTCTTCTTTCTCTTGATGAGCTTCTTCGATCTTCTTGGCCTTGGACCAAGTGTGAACATCCATTGAACCGAGCATTCTCGAGCCCGAGATCTTTGATACTGCTCAAGAGCCATTTCGCTAAAATAAATAGCGAGAAAATGAGAAAACCAATCTTCAATGTACCGTGATGCAATGTTACATGATATGCAATGTTTATGCGAATGCAATGCAATGTTTTCAAGGACCTTAGGATTTAAATTTGTTAAACAAGCAATGAACAAACATTTATTAGTTCTCTTTTTATTCTTTTTCTTTTAAGTACAAAGATAGTTCAAAACAATAAAAGAAAACATATAAATCCTAAAGCTCTAAGTCTCCCATGGGCGCTCCTCTGGTGCCGAGGTATGCGATGTTTCGCCTCGTGAAGTAGCTTGTCAACTCTAGTACTTTCTTCTCACTTGCATAACATCGAGCTTCAAATGTATCCCTTCTTCTTTAATCAATCCAGATCTCTTCAAGTCTTCAAAATCGAGGCATGTCGATGGAGAATAAGATGGGTGCCACCATAGCAACAAAGTTCCATAATTACGTAAACAAAGCGTGAATGGCATCATGAGGTTTTGAGCCGAGCTCGCACTCATTTGAGGTAAGGTTCCCAAGGAATGGAGTTTTGTGCCCCAAAGTCTTGGTATCGCCTTCTTTACCATGCCCCAAGCGTATGAACCTTCGCTTGCACTCGAGATCGTGGTTGTAGTCGAACACAATATCTTGGAGAAGCATATCATGAGGACCATCTCTTCGAGCAAAACCAAACCGACGAGAGCTAGAGAAGGGTTGTAAGTAATACCCCTTATACCAAGGAGTGGTACATTAGGGAATTCTCCACAACGCCAATGAATGTGAAGTCCTTTTGAGAGAAAAGACCAACGGATATCTGAATGAGAGAGTGACATTAGCCTTGAGACCACTTCATCCTTTGTTCGCTCTTCAAAACTGATGGAGGAAGGTGCTAAATAAACCACCTAGAAAGTAACGGTATGCAACACATGAGAGTTCCTTGTCTTTTTAGTAGTACGAGTGTGGAGAGAATGTAGGATATCTCCAAGTAAAGTAGGCACGGATTGCGAGTAAGGAACAACTTGATGGCGCTGACATCTATGAATTGATCCGAGTTAGGAATAGAACCAAACCATAGATTAGCAAGGCCAATGTCTTCAAATGCATGGAAACTCATAACTTTGAGGAATTCTCGGCTTTATTAAGAACTTGGCAAGTAAACCCTTAACTCCGCTTGTTTCCCAATTGGCTTCAATGTCCGAGCGCTTAAGATGTAAGGTCGATGCAATGTCTTCGCATTTAGGAACCTTTTCTAAACCTGAATGGCATTTGGTCAAGAATAGGTATCCCAAGTAGCTTAGAGAACTCTTCCAAGGTAGGAACCAACCGATAACTGGAATGTAAAGCAATGGTGTTTCGGATCAAGAACCGGAATAGGACATGCATCATATCTTCTTCAAACCGAGATAACCAAGTCAAGTAGATAACCATGTCTTTGATGAACCGAGCATGATCGAATTTCAAACCAATTCTTTGAGTCGAGAAGGTATACCCATGAAGTTGATTCGATAGTCTTTCTAGAAGCCATAATCCCTACAAAGCAAAGATAAATCCCTAGGTCCTTGAAATAGTTAGAAATGATATGCAATGCAATGATGTCATGATGTCATGTTTAGCACACACAAACAATTCACAATGAGCCTAGGTTTAAGGCTTGCATGAGGTATAGGTGATTACCCCACCAAAAGTTTGAGTTGGTTCATCCCGGCCCTATAATAGTAACCGGTTCTAGGAATCTCACATCATTGATCTTTTCGTAGGCGCTTATTTCAATACGACTACCAAGTGGTCGATCAAAATATCCCAAAAGTCTCGATCTTAATGAGCGAGCATCGAGTATCAACCAACCTCGGTTCACACCAAAGCCGCCATCTCACTACCTTCTAATGGCCAAGATGGGTCAATTAAGGTTCTAAAAGTTTAGTTAGTGCTTGATGACACCACAGGCCAAATACTATCCTCAACTTGGGAAATGAAGAGTATCGTGACATCCAAAGTGTCACGCTAACGAGCCATCATGTTGACCGCTTTGATATACGCCTAACGGTCGCGACGATTTATTGCTACTTACCTAAAAGGAAACCCCGATCCCGTGTAGGATCCCCACAAATATAATACCCAAGCAACCCTTAAAGATAAAGCAAGCAAGTCAAAACAAAGCAATAAAGTGATCTAAAAATCCTTAAGGTATTCTCTCTTTAGTGTCTCCCAGCAGAGTCGCCAGCTCAGAATACGGTGAATCGACTTTGTAGGTTTTGTATCGCAAATGTGCGATAGAGTCGCCACCGACTTTTTATCCAATTAAGGGAAGGTGAAAGAAACGAAAAGACCTTCGTTAGATTCTCGAGTAAGGAGAAGGTTATGAAAAGGGAAGGTATTAGCACCCTTTCCATCCGTAGTTATCTCACGGCTCTTAGTTGCTCTTAGATCATTTTAAAATTGTGCTTTCTGTGTGTTTGACAAAAATGTTTTGAAAAGCATTTCTTTGACTTTGTAATGATTCATGTAGGAATGTATACAAAGTGTTTAGAAATGTTTCGCTTGAAAAGTTTGAACTTTAAGTGTGGTGTGAAAAGTATTTTGATAGAGCAAGCAACTAAAAGTCTTATTACCTACTCGAAATTGGTCGTCGTGTTGTTTTACGTTCCTTTAGAATAGCGCTATCCATACCATTAGTTGGTAGGTAACCCTATTCTGGATGTAAGCGGACATTCAAGGGACATCGATGGTCATAGAAGGCAACTTGTGGAAGTATCCTAGCACATCTGGGACTATCATCATTTTTGTATGACAATCGAGGGTCAAGATCATGTATTCGGAGGCTTACATCGTGGGTCTATGATCTTTGTATCCAAGGGACTATGATGATTTGTTTTGAAGGCACGGTGCTAGAATACCTCTACGCTCGAGGACATGACCATTTGAATTCAGAAGGCAACGAGAGAGAATTACCCTAAGGGGTGTGTGTGAAAGAGTGTGTTGATTTCAGTATATTTTATCTTGAAAATTAGAGTGAGCTATGTCCAATTTTATCTTGCCATACACCTAATTACTAGCAATTTATAGGGTGCGAAATTAAATGCGGAATGTAAATGCGAAAGATAAATCCTACGCTATTACATGGCTTTGGGGCGTATACATAATTGAAAGTGGAAAATAAAAACCTAATTAAACTATTACATCCCATGAACAATTACATTATTAAAAAAGAAACGATAAAGAAATCGTCTCAAACGATAACTGAAAAGATGAAATCGAAAATACGAGGAAATCGAATAAGAGGAAAATGTTAGCAAAATAATAATTTTTAATGAGAAAAATATTTCATGCGGAAATAACATTAATATGCTAAAATTTTTTGGGATTTTTGATAATTTAATAATTAAAACTAATTAAAAGTGATTTAAATGATAAATTAACAATAAATTAAATATGCATGCAAAATAATATTTTTAATTTTATAAATTAAATAAACATTTTATGAAATAATGCAAAAAGAAAATATTTTTGGTATTTTAAATGCATGATAAAATTATGAAATTAAATTAAATGCATGAAAATATTAAATAAAAAAGAAAATGAAAAAATATGAGAAGTTTGTAAAAGAAAAACAATGGTCTTGCCGTGATTCGAACCTGGAGACCTTGCCTTCAAACTTTGAGATCCTTGCCTTGACCAATCGAGCCAACAGGCAACTGCTTGGAAACGAGTTAGTGATGAAACAAGTGTCACGCCCCGGTTGTACCGAGTCGCGCCACCACCTTCGCTAATTTTGATAACATGGTCACCACGCGCTTATAGCCCCCGCACTCAAAATCAAGCACGTAATATAAATAACATTCAAGGGTATGAATCGATCGGAACATCGTTCAACATGGTTATAGTCTCATGGTCCAATTTTTCCGCTTAAAGAAACCAATCAGTTCAAGAAACCCTAATCATGGTGATTCGTGCTTCCCAAGCCACAGAAACAATCCGTAAAGTTTGCAAGCTTCATTCTAAACACAAAACAAACATCAAAACTCATTAATAATGCATGATAAAATGTAATTCGATTTTGGAAAGTAGAACAAACCGAATCGATTTCTTGATTCTTGATGGTTTTGACAACAAGGTCCGGATCGATTCAAGGGATGTCAAGGAAGGTGTTTTGATGTTGAATCAATTGAAACGAAGCAACTGTGGATCAAGTAGCTTGTGAAACACGGTTTTTGAGCTTAGGTTAGGGTTCTTGAGCCAATTTTTTCGTTTCTTTCATGTGCTATGCATGTGTATTTATATTGATGGAATTGAGTCGATTTGAGGAAGAAATCATCATCAATCAATGCAAAACATATTTGATTTTGTACAAAATCAAATTTTCTTTTTGATCAATTTCAATCAATTTCTTTCCAAATCCAATCAAATTTCGAAATTTGCTGGCTTTATTGAGTTGCTTGGATCTCAAGAAAGAGAAAATCAATTTGCAATTAATTTTGATTTTATACTTATTTTTGAATTTAATTTGTATTTAAATTAATAAATCCAAATTAAATAGAAAATAAAATAAAAATTTGTGGTATTGGCTTAGATGTTCAAATTGTATAAGGAACAAGTTTGGATGAAGAAAAGTAAGCCCATTTGCAAAATTTTTATTTTTAGAAGTATCTCTCTTTGTGCACTTCTTCAAAATTGCCCAACTTGCACAAGGTGTATCTTGCTCAATTTTCCACATTTTTGAGTGTTCTTGGACTTTGGAAATCTAAGAGTCCTCTAACCAACCTCTTTGGTTTCATCTCAATTGAGTTCCATGCTCAATATATCTTCAAAACAAAATGTTGACTTTTTGTTGACTTTGAAAAGGACCAGAATGTTTTGATCCATACCTTCCAAATGAAGCATTTTTGAACATTCTTGTGAGACATGAAGTTGTAGAGAATTGAATTTCCTTCAAAACAAGAGGTGGTGGAAAATTTCTAGAAAGTATGAAGAAGTTATGCTCACCAAAGTTTGGTTGACTTTTCACCGAGAAACCCTAATTTAGAAAGTTTGACCTTTGAGCAAATCTGAGTTTTGATGAATCATGATCAACCCTTGATCAAATGATGAATGTAACTTAAAATGAGGATGTTGACCAAAAATTATGAAGTTTGATCATATGTTGACCACGCTGACTTTTTGTCCATACAACCGATTTTCAACCATCCGAGCAATTGTTCGAGGAAACTTGACTTGAGGCTTGAAACTTGACATGGAGAATCTTGAAGCATATGAGGAGGCATGAAGACCTTTGAGATGTTGGAAGTCCATCTTGATTCGAAAATACCAAACCCTAGTTTGGGTTGATTCAGAGAGAGTTTGTCCGATCAACCTCTTGAGGAACCTTGAGTATGGATGTATGGAATGTCTTGAGAAATGGAGGGCAAATTTTGGGGTATGACACACGACCAGAATACATTCCCCCACGACTGCCACACGCCTCTTCAACAGGTTATTGGCCAGCCTCAGAAGATGGACTGTAACACGGGTTATATCAAGAACTTCGTTAGCGTACACGCTTTTCCTCTTTCTTCAACCTTTCCTTCTTTCTTTCCATAACCTTCAAACCCGTCCCACTTCCTCCATTAATTTCCCACTCATTCCATTTAAATCACCACTAATCTCCTCTCATTTTCCAACTTCCCATTATTTTCTACTATATATCCATAGCATCCGATTCTTCCCCATTCCAACCCACACCCCATCTTCACTTAACACTCTTGCATGCAAATGGCAAATATCAATCGCCAAAATTCCTGCATTAACCTACGGAGGGTGATCACAGAAACCCAACGAACCAAGTTCTGAAGTTTCAGCTTGAGGTTCCATCCTACTAGGTACGCCGACACCGACCGCCTGGAGAGACCTTGGATTGCTTGAAGGTGTCCAACATCTCCTCCGTAATGTCAACCTACGGACCCTCCAGGCCACCACCACGACGAACCTCACTTGAATTCCTCGCCCTTCGCTACATAACTCCTAATGGTCTAACCAATCAGCTTTCTGGTGTGGCGAGGTTTCGTATTTTCGGTACCGAGTACGAGTTCTCTCAGAACGCGTTCGGACGATTGCTCGATTTCTATACTGATGAAGGTGCCCACCTCCGTGTACCTGACAACTTCGGCGAGGAATCCTTTAATCTGTGGCATAGCTTAACCAACAACCGTGCCAACTCCTACGATCACCTCAATGCCACACAAATCCACAATCCTGCCATTCGCTATTTCCATCGAATCCTTTGCAACACCATCTTCGCAAGAGATAGTAACCATAAGCTCAATTCCAAAGAGCTATTTTTCATGCACTGCGCGTTCACCGGCCAGAAAATCAACGCCGCGCCTTTTCTCTTGGCCCACATTCATTCCATTTGCACTAGAGGCGGCAATCCTTTCTACTTCGGAGGGCTTGTCACTTCTCTTGCCTTGGCTTTGAATCATGGCGACACCCTTGCTCATCTACCCTCCCGAAAACGTTTTGCTCAATTTTGACCATTGCAAATCTGCTCATCTTATCTACGAGCGGGATGACGGAAAATTCCATCCAGTGATACGGAACATTGTTTATTCTAACATTGTTCTTCCTTGCAGGGACCATATTGATCCACAAAACCGAGCCAATTGGCTGTTTGACCTTGAAGACCCTGAAGGCCATGCTCCTGTGCATGATGAACCACCTGTCGCTCCCGTTGATGAGATGCAGGAAGAATTGAATCGAGCTGCACCAACTCCTGACATCCCTGAGTCTTCCTCCGCTCCACCACCTCCCACTTATGAAGACATTCTCCCAGCCATCCATCAGTAATCTTATGAATGCCGCAGATCCGAAAGGAAGCATCGAGCGAAGCATTACGCCTATTCGCACAAACGCCTAAACTCGAGTGGTCGCTCCATGAACGAAAAGTCGGATGAAACCCCTGCAAGTAGGAATGCTTTGAGGATGGATGTCACATCTTGGACCCCGCAGTACGACTCAAGCCACTCCTCCGTAAGATCACGCACTGCCGAGGCCGTGGTCATCAAGAGTTTCCATTTTCTTTTTCCTTGTTGCATTCTATTGTTTTCCTAATGTATTTTGAATTTTTCTCATTGCCGATATATCATAACATTGAGACAATGTTTGATATAGTGTGAGGAGTACCGATTTTAAATTCAAACGAGTAATTTCAATTTCAATTTGGTAATTTTTCGTTGTTTCACTTTCTCCCGCTTTATTCGCCATACCAAAATTTTCGCTTTTTATTTCGCAGATAGCCTTTAATTACCTATCTGAACGAAATCATAGTTAGAAAGCCGAGAACGATTCAACGAGAATAATATTATGACCTTTGACTCCCATTTACGATCCGTTTAATAATCAATACCAATATTTTGAGTTTTAAGTCCTAAAGTAACCCCTAGTAGTTTATACTAGCAATGGCACCGCTCGAACACATAACCACGTGAGAGCCGATGAATATAAGTGGATGATCTCGCTAATTATTTAGAAAATGTTACATGCTTTAAGGAAATAGGTAATGCACCAATTAAATTGGGCGATCCTCACCCGATCGCTTAATCCAACGGATGCAAAAGCCTTACTTAGTATCATAAGATTCCATTGTTTAGGTGGTTTAGAAGATCCGGTACTAAACTTGGTAGAAGGGTACTAATCGATCCCCCGCTGCCAAGATCTGAAATTGGATAGAAAAGGTTGCCACATTATTGTGCCGAACCATTGTGCTAAAAAGATCGTAACCACTAAC
>CM038795.1:224256375-224362983 GCA_021764765.1 Vicia sativa | reverse complement strand
AGATTTCCAAAAAGTCCAAGAACACTCAAAATGTGGAAATTTGACAAGATACACCATTCACAAGTCAGGCATTTTGAAGAAGTGTACAAAGAGAGATACTTACTAAATCAAAAATTGCAAATGGGCCTATTTTTCTTCATTCAAACTTGTTCCTTAGATAATTGGAAACATCCAAGCCCAATGCCACGAATTTTTACTTTATTTTCTATTTAATTTGGATTTTATTCATTTAAATACAAATTAAATTAAAAATAAGGTATAAAATCAAAATTAATTGCAAATTGATTTTTTCTCCTCCTCGAGATCCAAGCAACCCAGAAAACTGCAAATTTCAAATTTGATTGATTTGGCAAGACATTGATTGAATTGATCAAAGATGAAATTTGATTTTGTACAAAATCAAATATTTTTGCATTGATTGATGATTATTTCTTCCTCAAATCGTCCAATTCCATCCAATATAAATATACAAGGTATAGCACATGAATGAGAATCAAAATTGCTTGAGGAACCCTAACCCATCAAAAATCCGTGCTTCACAAGCTACTAGCAGTGGTTTTAGCTCTGATTCACTGATTCCAAGCATCCAAACACATTCCTAGACATCTTCTCGAATCGGTCCAGACCTTCACATTGTCCAAAAGCATCAAGAATCACGTAAATCCGAATTTGGTTTGTTCATGTTTTCTCTAAAATCGATTTCCATTATTCATGCATTTTAACATGATTTGTTGTTGTTTTTGTGATTAGAACGAAGTTTACAAGCTTTCGCGTTTGATGAGTTTCCATGGCTTAGAAACGAGAATCACCACAAATTTAGGGTTTCGGCCTCGATTAGGCTTTCTAAAACGGATAAATTGGACCATAAGACTACTACCATTGTGTTTAGTGATTTCCAATCTATTCATGTACTTACAACTAATTTATATTATGTGTATGAGATTTGAGAATCAGGTATTATAGCGCGACCGAGGCCGACGCTTATGTTTCAAAAATTTAAAACGGAGAAGATGAAGTTTGCCGGATCGATGTAATGAGGAGACCTGCGTTACAACTTGCTTCGCTCCATGACACGCTGCACTCCAAAATTTCAGCTGGCAAAGGCGTGGCTGTAAGGGGTCCCGAGTTCGATCCCCTGGCCATAAAAGTCTTTTTCACATGTTGCATTTTTTTTTTCATATTTTCTTTATTCTAATTTTTTCATTTTATTCTAACTTCAATACCCCATTATGCATTAAAACACTGTAATATTTTTTTTCAGATTATTCCAGAAATGTTTATTTAATTTATAAAAATTAAAATATTATTTTATTTATTTTAACTGTTAATTTATCATTTAAATCACCTTAATTAGTTTCACCACACTCAGGTCCCATATACAATATTTCAGCACAATCATTTTTCACCTAAAATTATTTTACCACTATTTCATTCAATTTCATCATTTCCCTCGATTTTTCCATTCACGTCCCGCTTCCGGACGCTTACTGTCAATTCCGCATTTACGGTTTATCGCGAATACCAGTTGATACTACAGAGATTTATCCCTCCCACCTCTTTACCTCGCGATCCATATCCTATAAATAGCCAGACGGCAAGATAAAATCGACATAGCTCACTTATTTCCGACAAAATATCTGAACCAACACTTATTTTCACACACGCCTCTTTAGTACCGCTGTCAACACCGAACAGAGGTATTCAAACAACCGTCGTCTCGACAAAGATCATAGACCATGCCTCCGAACACATGATCTGACCTCGATTTGTAATGATGACAGTCCTTCAACGCGCGACTTCCGCCGCCTATGACCATATGATAAACCGATCGCACATCCATCCATTGCTAATACCTACTCAAACCAACGGTATGGATAGCACTATTTTAGCGAACGTAGTCAACGATAAGTCCATTCTCCGGCAGTAATAGACTTTAGGTCGCTTGTTCAAACAAACATTAATCATACTTTCGTTCAAAGTTCAATTGTTAAACGAACACTCGAACACTTGTACACACTCCATACGAATCATTAAACAAGCGAATGTTCAAACACTAAACATGCAGCGGGGCCAGTGATCTACATAATAAGAGCTCGTAGATAACCACGAGGAGTGCTATTTCTTCATACCTTTCTTCCCTCACTGTACTCCACGGCTTCCTCGTTTTTCACTTTTCCCCACTGACAAAGAAGCTCGGTGATGACTTCCACATTCACATTTGCGACATTAAAACTAAAGTCGCCCACCGTGACACTAAGCAAGTGAAGCATCGCCTCAAGGAAAACCCACACCAACAAAACCTGAGTGTCAAATTTGCCATCTTGCACAAAATAAAGTCGCTAATCGGGTCCCAACAATCACAAGTCAACCATCTCTATTGGATCAAGCAGATCTATATTTGCAAAGTGATACCAAGCTAAATTTGATTATGGAACCTACATTTTTGAGCAAACACTCAAACATACAAAGCTATGCAATAAAAGGACCAATAGCCTTCCCTCCTCCCCGTGTGGAATTATAATGGATCAACATCCTGATATTCTGTTGAAAGTGATAAGGCCAAAAGAGCCCCGTGACTTGGATTTCATTACAAGCTTCAAGGAAGACATCCCTGACATTGTCATGACATCCTCGAGACATCCAATGTCAAGGAAAATTCTCGTAAGCCAATCACAATGAAAGCAACCAAGGAGCTTGAAGCAAGAAAGCAAAGTCTTGAAGAACGATCTCTCAACTTGAAAAGGAGCCCGACATGAGGTTGATGATGAAGGGTTAGCCGATGGTGGTGATGCTGGATAATGATGTTAAGGATGTTCGATGATCGGTAATAAGGAAGTTCAAGATGCTTCTTCCGTAGTGTTTCTTCGTGAGAAGTGTAATACTATGAACCGACTTTGAGATTTTTTTTGTATCGCAAATGTGCGAATAGTAGCGGCATCGCCACCACTTTTCTTTTATCCAATTAAGGGAAGGTGAAAAGAACAGAAAAGACCTCGTTAGATTCTCGAGTAAGGGAGAAGGTTATAGGGAAGGTATTAGCACTTTCCATCCGTGAGTTATCTACGCTCTTAGCGTCATTTTAGATCACTTAAAAAATATGCTTCTCGTGTGTTTGAAAAATATTTTGAAAAGGTATTTCGCTTGACTTTGTAATGATTCATGTAGGAATGTATACAAAGTGTCTAAATGTTTGCTTTGAAAGAGTTTGAACTTTGAAAAAGTGGTGAAAAGCATTTGATAGAGCAAGCAACTAAAAGTCCTTATTACCTACTCGTAATGGTCAAGCTGTGTTATTTTACTTTCCTTTAGAATAGCGCCATCCATACCATTAGTTGGTAGGTAACCCTATTCGATGTAAGCGGACATCTCGAAAGGGACGCCTGATGGTCATGTATATAACTTGCAGGGAAGTATCCCAGCACATTCAAGGACTATCATCATTTTCAGAGGCTACAATCGGTCAAGATCATGTATCGGAGGCACACGGGGTCTATGATCTTGTATCAAGGGACTATGATGATTTGTTTTGAAGGCAAAAAGTAGTAATACCGCCTCGAGGGACATGACCATTTGTATTCGTGAAGGCAATAAGAGAGAATTACCCTAAGGGGCATGTGGAAGAGTGTGTTGATTTCATATTTTTATCTTGCAAGTTAGAGTGAACTATATTGATTTTATCTTGCCATACACGCCTAGTTACTAGCGCTTATAAAAGCGGAAATTAAAATGCTAAGTGTAAAATGCGAAAGATAAACTTACGCTATTACATGGCTTTGGGGCGATACATTTAAAGTAAATAAAAAGCCCTAATTAAACTATTACATCGCATAAACAGTTACATAATTGGAAAAAAGAAAACGGTAAAAGGAAATTGTCCGAAACGGGATAACCTGTGAAAAGATGAGAAATCGGAAAATACGAGGAAATCGAATAAGAGAAAAATGTTAGTAAAAATGCAAATTTTTAAATGAGAAAAATATTTCATGCTGGAAACAACATTAATATGCTAAAATAATTTTTTGGGATTTTTTGGAGATAATTTAATAATTAAAAACTAATTAAAAGTGATTTAAATGATAAATTAGCAATAAAAATAAATATGCATGCAAAATAATATTTTTTAATTTTATAAATTAAATAAAGATTTTCTGAAAATAATGCAAAAAGAAAAAATATTTTTTGGTGTTTTTAAATGCATGATAAAAATTATTGAAATAAATTAAAATGCATGTAAAATATTAAATAAAAAGAAAAATAGAAAAATATGAAAAAAGTTGAGTTTGTGAAAAGAAAATGCAAAACCGGTCCCGCAGGGTGAACTCATGACCCTTGAGAGCATCTTCTACATGCCACGCCTAAACCACTAGCCAAGTGACACTTGGTGTTTTGAAAGTGAAAATCAATGGTATATGAGTGACGACGCATTCCGGAATGTCGAAACACAACAGGCTGGGTCCATTGACTTATGAACGAACGAATCGACGCGCCATCATGCCACGCAATCCCTCGCCGTCCAAGGAAGTCAACGACGCGGAGCCCTAGTCTTGGCCGCCTTCTCCGCGATCTCAAACCCCGAACCCGCAAAACACGAAAGCAATAAACGAGAAAGGAAGACCTTGTCCCCTAATCGACCATTCCGAGTCCAATGGTGGTCTCAGCTTCCGGAAGTGCCTCTAGCTATCAACTCAAATTCTAAAACCCTAACTATGGCCAATCCTTATTTTACGCAAGCTTCAAAACGATGGCCCCGATCGATCACATGGAGTCTCATGAACACAACAAAAGCATTAGAATCAATGGAAACATCGCAGAATAGTAAAATGCAAAATCAAGAAATATTTGAATATGTATGCATGTATATGGCTCGATTCGCTTGCTTTGATCAATGATAAAGATGTATTCTACTCAATCTTACCCCGAGCACGCTTTGGATGGTTGAAAGAGACGAGAGGTTAAAATAAAATTTGATTTTCAACTATTCTTGAAAATTTTGGCAAAGTTTTTGTTGTTGTAAGGGCTAGGGTTTTCGTTCTCTTGCTTGCACATTGGCCGCTATTTATAGAGTGATTTGAGAGAGAAAACAAGGCAAAAAGATTTGGTTTTTGCATTGAATGATTTTCAAATAAAATCAAATTTTTGAAAGAAATTTGATTTTCTCTTAAATGAATGATCATGCAATGAAATTGGCAAGTTGTATGGGCTTCCTTGGACCTCAAGTATGATATAAAAACTCCTTGAAAATATCTTATTTTCATATTTATATAATTTAATTTTGAATTAAATGGTTTAAAATTCAAAATAAATCAATAAAATAGAAAATTGCCATGGCCAAGCATTTATGGGTCACAAATAATGTCATGAAAAGTTTGGATCAAAAGATTATAGGTCCATTTGGAAAATTTTGCATTTTGACCAATGCCTCCGTTCAAGTAATCATTCAAAATTGCCCAACTTCAAAGTGTATCTTGCCTAATTTTCCACATTTTTGAGAGTTCTGGACTTTTGGAAAGCTCTAAGAGTCCTCTAACCAACCCCTTTGGTTTAATCTCAATTGGAGTTACCATGCTCAATATATCTTCAAACAAAATGTTGACTTTTGTTGACTTTGAAAAGGACCCAGAATGTTTTGATCCATGCCTTCCAAATGAAGCATTTTTGAACATTCTTGTGAGACATGAAGTCAGAGAATTGAATTTCCTTCAAAACAAGAGGTGGTGAAAAATTTCGAGAAAGTATGAAAGTTATGCTCACCAAAGTTTGGTTACTTTTCACCGAGAAACCCTAATTTAGAAAATGACTTTGAGCAAATCTTGAGTTTTCTTGATGAATTATGATCAACCCTTGATCAAATGATGAATGTAACTTCAAATGAGGATGTTGACAAAAATTATGAAGTTTGACTAGTATGTTGACCACGCTTGACTTTTTGTCCAATACAACCGATTTTCAACCATCCGAGCAATTGTTTGAGGAAACTTGACTTGTGAGGCTTGAAACTTGACATGGAGAATCTTGAAGCATATGAGGAGGCATGAAGACCTTTGGAGATGTTGGAAGTCCACCTCGGATCCGAAATACAAACCCTAGTTTGGGTTGATTGTCTAGGAGAGAGTTTATCCGATCAACTTTGAGGAACTTGAGCATGGATGTATGGAATGTTTTGAGAAATTGAGGGCAAATTTTGGGGTATGACAGCTGCCCCTGCTCAATATTCTGTACTGAAGGGTTAGATTGGCATGCCTTCCTTCGTGACCCGGAGGTGAAGATGATTGAACACTCGAGACCGAAAATTTGCACCGTTGATTGATGATGGAATGGGCTTACGATGCCATTTGGAAATTTCTTTGGGAATGAGTCACGCTATACTCGAGATTGCTGATAGGAGAGATGACGGGATAATAAGATGCCATCCGGAAAGATCGATGCTGGAAGCGAGCAGACGCCAGGCTCCAGATCGCTTCTGAAGTGGAAGGAGCATGGAGATGGGCTTAAGATGCCATCCGGAGGGAGTCGTACGCGACTTGCTCAACCTTGAATGAAGGTTGGTTTGTATAGTTTTCAACCAATATGAGATCTCGAAGTGGAGAGACGTAAATACTGAGATGGGCTTAAGATACATCCAAGGCAACCCAGTCGTACTGCACTGTGAGTTACGCTGATAATAAGAAGGAGTCGTAATAGTTCGGCCGACTACCCGAGGATAATAGCCAAATGTGATATCTTCCCCGCTGAAGCCGCATCGATCCAACGCTCATATCAAGGATAACTTGTGCATCGTTCGGATAGGTTTTCCGTCTGCTTCGTATTAATCCGGATCCGTTGTCGGAGGACAACGTTGGTCGCTCGGGAGATAGCTTTCCCGTCGGATTCGTGTTATCTCCAACCAGCTTGCTCTGAGGACAACTAGGGGCGGCCTTTAGATAGTTTTCCGCCTAGATTCGGTCTTAATCTCGACCGCTTGTAGGACAACCAGGGCGCTGCTCGTATAGTTTTCCTGTCTCGGATTCGGGTCTTAATCCTAGACCCGTTCTGCTGTTTAAGTGACTTTCACCGTTTTGGAGAAAACAAGAGAAACTTTGATAGAATATTATTAGTCTTATGCAAAGTATGATGTATGATAATGTGTATGAAATGACATATGCACAAATTATGGCTTTTATGAAGAATGTATGAATGATAAATGTTGTGGTATTTCAAAACATATCCATCTTGAAGAAGATGCGGATGTTCTGCTCGGGAGATTTATCGCTAGGGACTAGTGGGTGGAGACCCTCTTTGGAAGAGAAGAAAGATAACTTTGATTCCTCCGATGCACTATCCGACCAAGTCTTTGGCCCGGATATTGCAGAGGGATAGAAATCAGAATCTGCCTGTCAGAGATCTGTATAGACCTCGTTGGGAGAATTTGAAGGTACTCCACCTGATCCAGAACTCACCGAGAGCATTCATAGTCAGCCGAGACCCAAGAAGATCTGTTCGTCGAAATCTCCGGAATAAAAGGTAGGCTCTCAGATGAACTATCTCACCAAGTTTCAAGTCTAGATGCTGAGTCGGAAAGGGGAATTGAGAGACATTCTCACCGTAACACCTCTCACCGAGATGAACCACATTGCCGGCCTCGACATAACATGACTTAGTTGAGTGGAAATACTGCGTCTGGAGTTATCGTGATACTCCGCTTAGGGAATGTTTGTAGCGAGTGACATCTCTTGTGGGATTGTATTGATGATTTCTCGGTCCATCTCAATCGAGCCTCGTAGTACTACCCGTTACGCTACTTACCTGCTTAGGAACGGATTTTATTGTGTCATGCATATAATCATTCAAGGCAAACATTGGACTTTATGCAAACAACAACAACCTAACAAGAATTGTAAAGAGAAGGAGACTTGTATTATTTGAAAGGTGGTAATAGTAGTTTATAGAAGAGAAAAGAAAGCTATGAACAATCTCCAAGTTCTAACTATGCTAGTACTCATATATTTCGACTATCTCATCTCCTCGCCGAGAAAGTGATGGATCGAGTTTCGCCATTTGAACTTGAATGATAGTTGTAACCTTGTAGATAGGTGATCCGACGAGACATAGTCGTATCGCTTAAATCCCTAACTTTGCCTAGACCGCCTTTTCTAGTTTTCACCACGGATACCTTTTTTGCCCAAGCCGCCTTTTCGTGTTTTCGACTTGCGTGTACATGTTTTGTATATATCCTTAACTTTGCCCTAACCTTTTGGTTCGCCAGATGCCTTATTTTTGTTTAGGTCACGACCCAGCGGGTCTCTTTATGCGTAGTATTTTTTGACTATGTCTCGCTCATGTGGTGTGGTTCACCATCCATGGTGCTAAGTATCATAGCTCCGCATCGAATATCGCTTTTGACTACAAATGGTCCCTCAGGTGGGAGTCCATTTGCCCTCGATCACCTTGTGGAAGAATGATGCGCTTTGATTACTAGGTCACCGACTTGTAAACCTGTGCTTGACTTTCTTGTTGAATGCTCGATCATTTGCTTTAAGATGGTTCCTTGCACTGTAAAGAGAAGATATTCTTGCTAGTCATCTTATTCAGAAGGTTCAATAAAGATGAACTATAGTACTTGCTTTCATTTTAGTGCTTTGATTTAAAAAGGAAAGTGCCTAACTCGTGAGTATCTAAAGGCAAATTGTCAAGGCTCTCAAGAAGAACAAGGAGAAAGGTTGCCCTTCGTTGATGTTCAGCTGTGAAAGCGATAACCATGAAGAGCAAATGGTAACATCTCATGCCAATCCTTGTAAGTCAATGTCATCTTCCTGTATAATCTTCTTAATGTTCTTGTTGGCGGCTTCCACGCGCCATTCATCTTAGGCCGATAAGGAGAAGACAGATGCTTGATCTTGAATCGCGAAGCGTAGTTCGGTGATCATTTTGTTGTTGAGATTAGAGCCATATCCGTGATAATCCTTTCGGGAGTGCCATACCGATGATAAGATTATGTTTGATGAATCGAGCCACAACATTCTTGGTAATGATGCTAACGAGGCTGCTTCTACCCACTGGTGAAATAATCAATTGCCACAAGGATGAAACGATGTCCGTTGGAAGTCGGGCTTGATTTCTCCAATCATGTCAATGCCCCACATTGCAAAAGGCCAAGGAGCTGTTAGAACATTCAAGAGTACCGGAGGTACGCACTTTGTCTCGTGATATCCGCACTTGTGACAAGATCGAGTATAATCAGACAATCGCTTCAGAGTTCCACCGGAGTGGGTACCAAATGCGCCTTCGTAACTCTTCCATAATATGTTCCCAAGCTCGTCTACATAGCCGAGTAAGCACAAGTCGGTTGCGCTTGTATAAGATGTCGTTGTCGAGGAAGAATTTGATGCAAATCTTCTCAAGAACTTTATCATTGATGATGCCTCAAGGGATATTCTCGAGTCTCAAGATACCTCTTCACGTCAGAGTACCAAGTTTCTCTTCTCAGATCAAGCTCATAACAAGATGCTGGTTCATCAAACTTTCAATGATGATCCGGGAGCCTCGTTGTCCCATCTAACTTTGAACATAGACGATAGTAGCCAATGCGCCTGCCAACCGATTCTCTCTCGTGGATGATCAGCTCTTCAAGTAGGATCAAACTCAACATGCTCGATACGGAATGAGATTCGGATGCTTCGATCCCACTCGCCTTAATCCGACTGATCACTAAAGTGAGTCTCCATACACTTGCAAGAACTTGATTCTTAAGTCAATAGCAGCTTTGATACCCATGATGCACGCTCAGATTCGCCATGTTGTTGGTGCAATCAAACATAATCGGGCGGTGAGACGCGATGTCCTACCAGATGTAATGATGGCGCCAATGCTATTGCCAAGCGCGTGAGGCTCCATCAAAGACCATGGTCCATCGATCCTTGTTCAGTCCTTCGTCTGGGCCTGGTTCTTCGCAATCGCAACTGTAAAACATCTTCATCGAACTCGAATCGCATAGATCGATAGTCATCTACGGCTTGATGAGCCAAATGATCGGCTACTACACTTCCTTTGATCGCTCGAGAAGTGTACCGATGTCGATTCGGTCAAGATCATTCCATCTTGCTATTCTTCCGAGAGCTGGTTTCTCAATATGTATTTTATCGGATCCATCTTGAAATCAACAAGGTAGTGTGAGTCAACATATACTGCCTTAGTCGGCGAAGCGTTTCAAGCCAGTTGCAAGTTTTCGAGTCGTAGTATCTTGTTTCACAACAAACCTAAGGTAGTATATTGCATACTCTTTTCGACTGACTCGCCATGTTGCCCCAACACACACCCCATTGAAGTTCTCTAACACCGCTGTACATGATAAGAGGTCTTCGATAGCGATTAGAGGGAGGATCATACTCCTGATTTTTTCAAAAGCGATCCGCAATCAGTTGCTCCATTTCACTACTTGATCCTTCTTTAGTAATGAAGATTGGCTCACAAGCAGCTAGTGTGCAATGAACTGCAATGTAGTTCAAACGCCCAAGAAACCTCCGACTTCCTTCTCAAAAGGAGTCGCATCTCCTGAATAATTTAACCTTGGTGGGTCAATCAATACCTCTACCATCGACAACAAACCCTAGGAGCTCCTGATCTCGACTCAAAAGTGCACTTGTTAGAATTAAGTCTCACCGTATTCTTCAATCCGTCAAACAACCGCAAGTGATCAAGATGTTCTTCTTCGCTTTGGATCGAGCATCATGTCGCCGACGAGACCTCTATCTCGTGATGAATCATGTCATGAAATAACGCCACCATAGCACTGATAAGTGGCGCCATGTTTTAGTCCGAACGCATAACCTTGTAGCGTAGTGCCCCACTCGTAACAAAGTAGTCTTCCATGTCTTCGTGGAGCCATTTTGATCCGATTGTAACCGGAGAAACCATCCATGAAGGAGAAAACTTTATCGAAAAGGTTGTCCACCGTAACATCAATATGAGGAAGTGGAAATCGCTTTCGGACTCGCTTTGTTCAGATCTCTAATCCACACACATTCGCACCTTGCCATCCTTCTTAGGTACGGTACCACATTTGCAACCCATCAGGATAAGAAGTAATACTAAGAAACCGACAATTCAAGCTTTATAACTTCACTTTGATTTTCTCGACATCTCGTGATTTATGCGATTTAACCTTCTCGCTTCATGGGAGAAAACCTTCTTTCATCGGCAACCGTGTACCACAATATCAATGTCTAAACCCGCATGTCTTCATGACCAAGCAAAACCTCAATATAGTCTCGTAGCATCCGAATCCAACCTTCTTTAACATCGCTCAAGACCCGCTCCTATCTTGATTTCCTTTTCTGCTCGTCAGCATCTAAATTCAAACCTCAACTGTTCTTCAGGTGGTTGTATAACTCGATCTTCTTGCAGCATCGACAAGTTCTCCTCGGCACTTCACAATCTTCCTCACTTTCGCCTTCGCTTGGTAGATCGGATTATCAAGTCATATTTAGCAATAGCATAGCTGTTATCAACTAGATTCGAGTGATCTCGCAGCGTATCACGGGTGTGTGTAAGAAACACATAGCTTTTGAAGGTGATAAAGTAAAAGAAGAAAAAACACAATTGCAAAAGTCCAACGAATTTATTGAATGAAAATATGCAAATGATGATAATAACCCTCACAAACGAGCCATGATGCCCTGCAAGGCACTAGGCTTTAGAGTTTATTGTTCAAAACATAGAAAATAATAAAAGCAAAACAAAACAGCAATTACTCCTGCCTAAAGGAGATTAGTATGACGCCTTCTGCCTTCCAATTCCGAGTCCGGTCGAGTCGGAAGATCCATTTGCCGATGTCGCCGTTGTCGCTTTCTATAGCATGGATTCCACCGCCGATGCGAAAGGAAGGCCGGCTTGCTCGCGCATCATCATTCTAACCTCGATGGTGAAGCCAAACCAGCCTTATCAAATTTGAAAGGAAGATCGGGAGCTGACCCCAAATAGCACTACCACCTTCTTCAACTGCAGCCTTGAGCATCTTTCATGAGGCCATCCTAGGGGAACTTGTGTAACTCAGAGTACAGGAGAGTCAACAGCATGACTCGGGACTGTTTCGAAAGCTTGACAAAGAGTCTCAAAGAATTCACCCTCTACCTCGAGGTATCAGAATGACTGTAGATGGCGGACCATATATTCTTCTTCACCACATACTGTAACAACTTTCCCTTTCACTGGGTACTTCAGCTTTTGATGCAAGGTAGAGGTAATAAATACCGCCCATGTATCCAAGGGCGATAAGTAGGCAAGAGGTCGGACGGATGTCCATGACAAAGGAAGTAGAGTCAAAAGTCTGGGAACCGACTTTAACAGGCAGAACGAGCTCTCCAAGTACTGTTCGTTTAGAACCATCAAAAGCTCTCACAATAATGTCACTGGGTTTTAGAACCAATCCTCCAACATCGAGTCGATCAAAAGCAGTCTTCGGTAGGATGTTCAAAGTAGAGCCGGTATCCACCAAAACATGAGATAATGTTACGCCCTTGCATTCAACAGAGATGTGCAAGGCTTTGCTGTGTTTCTTCCGCAGAGTCAAATCAAGATTTAGAAGCCTGGCCATCGCTAGCCAAGCTAGAAATACAAACTTCAAATTGATCAAGAGTAGGTTCCAGGCACGAGCATTCTTCAAACTTTACCAAGGCAGCATGAGCCTCGAGCATAAGAGCAAAGCAAGCATGGAGATCTTGGACGGAGTCTCGTCCCAACTGCTCCACAACATTGTAGTCACTCTTGATGATCTTCAACTTCTCCATTTTGTTTGGAGGTTTTCAAGAACTTCCTTTGGTACTTCCGTTGAGCGGTGATGAGTCACGGGTTCTTTCCTCTAGCCGATATTGGTTGAATAGCCGGAATGCGAGCCGGAGCGCAATGTCTTTTGAGGAGAGATATCCGAGAACACTCTTCCGTTCTCGTCACCTTACTTGATCCGTGATGTTGTCGATATCGTGAATGGTAGCTTCAATAGTAAGATCTTCAATGGTCGAGGGTCTTGCTTGACGCCATGATAGTAAACCCAGATCCATAATTCCAAGGATAGCCTTGTCGAGGAATATGGAACCGGTCCGGAGAAGTAATGATGAGAGGTGCCACTCTAGGCACATGATCGCAGAGGAAATCCTTATCGTGTTAACATCAAGATAGTCTTCTGGGAAATCGTCACCCCATCCTACGTACTTTAACATCTTCAATAGGAATCTTGTAACTATCGAACAAAGTATCACCATGTAATCATACTTTCCACTTGGCTGCCCAAGGTATCCCACATGTATGGTGCAATTTCATTCCACATCTTCGATCTTCGCTTAGACATATCTTCACGACTTTCCGCATGTGGTTTCAGAATAGTATCCACGGTTATCCATCATGCAATCGACACGCCTTCTCAACCAAGACAACCATCAAAAAGGGCACCAACTAATTTCTCCGGCATCCCGATTGACACCGCTTGCAAGAAATTCTTCTTAATACCATCGTGAGGAATGGTCAAGTCATCTATATTGAAAACAAAAGTATCCTCACCGACAAGATTGGAACTTTTGTCATGGTTAGCATAGGCGTTGATCACATCTCGAGTCCTCAACGGAGGGTCAAACTCAACTTAGCTTCAATCATATCTTGAATCTTGTTCTTCGAGCCCAACAATCATCAAGATTTATGTCCGTGGCTATGGAGTGGTAAGCACACTTAGCATTAGGATTATATCTCGAGAGGAAGTGTTGACATTCCGAGGAGGATCCTCAAAGTAATCACCGCTTTCAACATGTGTTGCAAGGCTATGCACAATGGCATGTTGATCTTCGTGAACTATCTTCGTGCCTCGCTACGCCGCTGCTGTCTCACCGAGGTCAGGCCGATGTAGGATCGAGATCACAACCGCCTCTACGATTGAGCGGCCGCTCTTGGCTCGGCTTTTCGACCATACAAAGATTAGCTTCTTTCTTACCACCAAAAGATCTCTCTTCGCAAAGATTCAAGATTCTCTATCTGAATCTTTCCACTTTTGATACCAACCTCAATGCGCCGTCATTAATATCAGCTCGGTGAATCCGGGTGAAGAGTTTCCAATCGATGATTGAAGAATGGCCTGTCATTGTCCCCATGAACATATCAACCAACCCCTATTGGACAAGGGTGGTTGAACTCGCTCACAAATCTCCATTTCGAGCATACTCCTTGAACTCTCATCACGACCCATAGACATGCTCTGTAGTTGCATGCGAGTGGGTGTCAATTCACATTGTACTCATACTGTCAGAAAGCATCCGCTAAATCACCCAAGCACGGATACGGGCCATTCTCAGTCGATAGTACCACCCAACCGAGTTCTGACAAACTCTCTTGAAAATAATGCATCCACAACTTTCTCGTCTGCAGGGGTTGATCTTTCGAACATAGACTTCAAATGCAGCTGGGACAAGAAATGCCATCATACTTGGCAAAGGTAGGAACTTTGAACTTGGGAGGAATCACAACACTGTGAACAAGACTCGATCATCAAAATTCACCCCGACATTTTCGATTTTCCACATTCGTATTGTCTTCAAGTTGCTTGTACTTGTCATCTTCTATCGAATATTGGTCATTATCATAGTGATCTTCTTCTTTCTCGACTCACCGAACGCCTTCTTCATGTCCTTTGACACTCCTCATTCTTGACACTTCCTTCGTGAGAACTCTATCCGACTCAACCACTTTTAGGACCACCTTGTAACGCTCTCCCATGTTGAGAACACCAACGACCCTCTTCTTGTTGTTGATGAGTTTCTTCAGATCTTCTTGGCCTTGGACCAAGCTGGTGAACATCTCACGAACTCGATACTCGAGCTTGGAGATCTTTGACTGACTGCTCAAGAGCCATTTCTAAAAAAATAAATAGCGAGAAAATGAGAAAACCAATCTTCAATGTAATTGCGTAATGTTATGCCATGCTATGCGATGTTTATGCGAATGCAATGCAATGTTTTCAAGGACCTTAAGGATTTAAATTTGTTAAACAAGCAATGAACTTCATATTTGGTCCACTTTCAGAATGCTGCATATTTGGTTAAAAAACCAATACAAACCAATAACTTCATTCAAAGACGAGTGTTGAAGTCTAACGTCGACTCGACATCGTGTTCGCATGACATCTTAAGCCCATCTCCGTTTTTCTTCGATCTACATTCGAGTCTAGCATACGACCTTCTCAAAGAAAATCTCCAAATGGCATCTCAAGCCCATTCCAAGATCATCAACAATGCAGTGAAAATTTTCGTGTTCATCTCGAGTGTTCAATCATCTTCTACCTGTGTCACGAAAGGCGAACATGCCAATCTAACCCTTCCAAGACAAGAAGATTGAATAAGTGGTCATCATACCCCAAAATTTGCCCTCCTATTTCTCAAGACATTCCATATATCCATACTCAAGGATTCTCAAGGGTTGATCGACAAACTTCTCCTAAAATAATCAACCCAAACTAGTTTGGTATTTCGATCAAGATGGACTTCCAACATCTCCAATGGTCATCATGCCTCCTCATATGCTTCAAAGATTCCCATGTCAAGTTTCAAGCCTCACAAGTCAAGTTTCCTCGTACAATTGCTCGATGGTCGAAAATCACCAGATTGGTCAAAAGTCAATGTGGTCAACATACAAATAAAATTCCCGATTTTTGTCAACATCCTCATTTTAGTTACATTCATCATTTGATCAAGGTTGATCATGATTCATCAAGAAAACTCAAGATTTGCTCAAAGTCAAACTTTCCAAATTAGGGTTTCAAGAAAAGTCAACCAACTTTGACCGAGCATAACTTCATACTTTTCGTAAATTTTCCACCACCTCTTGTTTTGAAGGAAATTCCATTCTCTACAACTTCATGTCTCACAAGAATGTTCAAAAAATGCTTCATTTAGAAGGTATGGACCAAAACATTACAGGTCCTTTTCAAAGTCAACAAAAAGTCAACATTTTGTTTTGAAGATATATTGAACATGGTAACTCCAATTGAGATGAAACCAAAGAGGGTGTTTAGAGGACTCTTAGAGATTTCTAAAAAGTCCAAGAACACTCAAAAATGTGGAAATTTGAGCAAGATACACCATTCACAAGTTGGACATTTTTGAAGAAGTGCACAAAGAGAGATACTTACCAAAATCAAAAAATTGCAAATGGGCCTAGTTTTTCTTCATTCAAACTTGTTCCTTAGACAATTTGGAACATCCAAGCCCAATGCCACGAATTTTTACTTTATTTTTCTATTTAATTTGGATTTTATTCATTTAAATACAAATTAAATTCATAAATAAGGTATAAAATCAAAATTAATTGCAAATTGATTTTTTCTCTCATCCTTGAGATCCAAGCAACCCAGGAAAGCTGGCAAATTTCGAAATTTGATTGGATTTGGCAAGACATTGATTGGAATTGATCAAAAAAGATGAAATTTGATTTTGTACAAAATCAAATATTTTTTGCATTGATTGATGATTATTTCTTCCTCAAATCAGCTCCAATTCCATCCAATATAAATATACAAGGCATAGCACATGAATGAGAACTGAAAAATTGCTTGAGGAACCCTAACCTAATTTAAAAAATCCGTGCTTCACAAGCTACTAGCAGCCTGGGTTTTAGCTCGATTCAGTTGATTCCAAGCATCCAAACACATTCCTAGACATCTCCTGAATCGGTCCAGACCTTCACATTGTCCAAAAGCATCAAGAATCACAAAATCCGAATTTGGTTTGTTCATGTTTTTCTCAAAATCGATTTCCATTATTCATGCATTTTTAACATGATTTGTTGTTGTTTTTGTGATTAGAACGAAGTTTACATGCTTTCTGGGCAGTTTGATTGAGTTTCCATGGCTTAGAACGAGAATCACCATAGCTAGGGTTTTCGGTCTCGATTTAGGGCTTCTCTAAAACGGATAAATTGGACCATAAGACTACCACCATTGTGTTTAGAATGTGATTTCCAATCGATTCATGTACTTACAACTAATTCATATTATGTGTATGAGATTTTGAGAATTGCAGGGGCTATAGCGTCGCACTGAGGCCGACGCTATGCTTTCAAAAATTTAAAACGGAGAAGATGAAGTTTGGCGCGGGATTGATGCAGTCAGGAGGAGACACCTATTTACAACTACTTGCTTCGCCCATGACACGCTGCACTCCACTCGCTTGGCAAAGGCGTGGGGTTGTGAAGGGTCCTAGTTCGATCCCCGCCATGGCAAAGTCTTTTTTCACATGTTTGCATTTTTTTCATATTTTCTTATTTCTTTTAATAGTCATTCATTTAATTTAATTTCAATAATTCTATTATGCATTAAACACCAAAATATTTTTTTGCATTATTTCCAGAAAATGTTTATTTAATTTATAAAATTAAAAATATTATTTTGCATGCATTAATTTAATTGACCACATTTATCATTTAAATCACCTTAATTGTTTTAATTATTAGCCAACTCAATCCCAAAAATTATTTGAAGACAAAGAGCTTCCAGCATAAAAATATTTTTCATTTAAATTATTATTTTACTAACATTTTCTCTTATTCATTTCATCATATTTCGATTTTTCCTCATTCAATGGTCGTCCCGCTTCGGACGCTTTTATTGTTTTTCCAACCATGCATTTATTATGGGATGTAATAGTTAACCAGGTTTTTACTTTCCCATTTTAACATAATTCACCTGTGCCACACACAGTGATTTATCTTCCCAAGACTTTGCCCCATTTAATTTACATCCGAACCGCTAGCATTGAGGTATGGCAAGAAAAATCAGACATAGCTCACCTAATTCCAAGAAAAATACCGAACCAACACGCCATTCTTTAGGTACCTTCCCCGCTGCCTTCGAACAATACCGAACCCAGAGGTATCCCAGCATCGCAGTTCAAAACAAATCATATCCTTCGATACAAAGATCGCACGATACGCCTCCGATACATGATTTTGACCGCCTCATTTAAAATGATGATAGTCCTTCGAACGTGCCAGATACTCCTGCCGCCCTCTATGACCGATCCCTTCGACCGCCGCTTACATCCATCCAAGGTTACCTACCAAATGGTATGGATAGCACTATTTTAAAGCGAACGAACACGGTGACCACGAGTGCACACTTTTAGCCGCTTGCCTCAAACACACCCTCTTTTTCGTTCAACTTTTAACGAAACATCAACACCTTGTATATTTCATGATCATTACAGTCAGCAAAATGCCTTTTCAAAACATTTTTCAAACATATGCAGCCACCAGTGATCTAAGAGCAACTAGAGCCTCAGATAACCACGGATGAGTGGTGCATACCTTCCCTTCATTCCCCTCATCAGATCTAACGGTCTTTTCTCCTTTTTCACCTTCCCTTAATTGACAAAGAGAATTGGTGGCACTCTTGCTATCCGCATACCTTGCGATACAAAAACTACAAAGTCGGGCTCACGTACACACTAAGCAAGTGAAGCATTGGCCTCCTCAAGGGAAAACTCACACCAACAAACCGAGTGTCAAATTTGCCATCTTG
Source organism: Vicia sativa (assembly GCA_021764765.1). Lineage (NCBI taxonomy): Eukaryota > Viridiplantae > Streptophyta > Magnoliopsida > Fabales > Fabaceae > Vicia > Vicia sativa. The sequence goes on along the minus strand of CM038795.1, from coordinate 224,344,457 downwards.
CACAAAATAGGTGTCTTAATTGTCCCAACAAATCACAAGTCAACCATCTCTATTGATCGCGCGATTCATATTTGCAGTGGTACTCAAGCTAAATTTGATTATGGAACCTACATTTTTGGAGCAAACACTCAAACATGCCGAAAGCTATGCAAAAAAGGACCAATAGCCTTCCCCTCCTCCCCGTGGAATTATAATGGATCAATATCCGGATATTCTGGTTGAAAGTGATACAGTTTGCAAAAGAGCCCCTGCACTTGGATTTCATTACAAGCTCTTTCAAGGAAGACATGTCCCAGACATTGTCATGACATCTGCTGAGACATCCAATGTCAAGGAAAATTCTTAAGCCAATGCCATAGTCGTGGCCGAAGCAACCTGCAAGGAGCTTGAAGCAAGAAAGCAAAGCCTTGAAGAACTGATCTCTCAACTTGAAAAGGAGCCTGACACAGAGGTTGAGGATGAAGGGTTAGCTGGTGATGGTGATGCTGATAATGATGCTGATGATGTTCAGATGACTGGTGCTGAAGGAAGTTCTGAAGATGCTTCTTTCTATAGTGTTTCTTCAGGAGAAGTGTAATACGGTGAACTGACTTTGAGATTTTTTGTATCGCAAATGTGCGAATAGCAAGAGTCGCCACCGACTTTTCTTTTATCCAATTAAGGGAAGGTGAAAGAATAAGAAAAGACCTTCGTTAGATTCTCGAAAAGGAGAAGGTTATGAAAAGGAAGGTATTAGCAATCTCTTTCCATCCGTAGTTATCTACGAGCTCTTAGTTGCTCTTAGATCACTTAAAAAAATATGCTTTCTGTGTGTTTGAAAAATATTTTGAAAAGGCATTTCGCTTTGACTTTGTAATGATTCATGTAGGAATGTATACAAAGTGTTCGGAAATGTTTCGCTTGAAAAGAGTTGAACTTTGAAAAAGTGTGGTGAAAAGCATTTTGATAGAGCAAGCAACTAAAGTCTTATTACCTACTCGTAATGGTCGCTGTGTTATTTTACTTTCCTTTAGAATAGCGCTATCCATACCATTAGTTGGTAGGTAACCCTATTTGGATGTAAGCGGGACATTCGAAGGACGCCTGATGGTCATAGAAGGAAACTTGTAGGAAGTATCCTAGCACATTCAAGGGACTATCATCATTTTCAGAGGCGACAATCGAGGGTCAAGATCATGTATTCGGAGGCGACATCGGGGTCTAGGATCTTTGTATCAAGGGACTATGATGATTTGTTTTGAAGGCAACAATGCTAGAATACCTCTACGCTCGAGGACATGACCATTTGTATTCAGAAGGCAAAAGAGAGAATTACCTAAGGGGTGCATGTGTGGAAGAGTGTGTTGATTTCAGATATTTTTATCTTGCAAGTTAGAGTGAACTATATTGATTTTATCTTGCCATACACGCCTAGTTACTAGCAGTTTATAGGGTGCGGAAATTAAAATGCGGAAGTGTAAAATGCGGAAAGATAAATCCTACGCTATTACATGGCTTTGGGGCAGATACATAATTTAAAGTGCGGAAAATAAAAAGCCCTAATTAAACTATTACATCGCATAAACAGTTACATAATTGGAAAAGAAACGGTAAAAGGAAATTGTCCAAACGGGATAACTCGTGAAAAGATGAGAAATCTAAAATACGAGAAATCGAATAAGAGAAAAATGTTAGTAAAATGCAAATTTTAAATGAGAAAAATATTTCATGCTGAAACAACATTAATATGCTAAAATAATTTTTGGGATTTTTTGAGATAATTTAATAATTAAAAACTAATTAAAAGTGATTTAAATGATAAATTAGCAATAAAAATAAATATGCATGCAAAATAATATTTTTTAATTTTATAAATTAAATAAAGATTTTCTGAAAATAATGCAAAAGAAAAATATTTTTGGTGTTTTAAATGCATGATAAAAATTATTGAAATAAATTAAATGCATGTAAAATATTAAATAAAAGAAAATAGAAAAATATGAAAAAAGTTGAGTTTGTGAAAAGAAAATGCAAAACCGGTCCTGGCAGGGGTTGAACTCATGACCCTTGAGAGCATCTTCTACATGCCACGCCTTAACCACTAGGCCAAGTGACACTTGGTGTTTTGAAAGTGAAAATCAATGGTATATGAGTGATGACGCGTCCTGGGAATGGTTTGAAACACAGTCAGCGCGCGTGGGGTCCATTGACTTATGAACGAACGAATCAGAATGCGCCATCATGCCACGCAATCCCTCGCCGGTCCAAGTGAAGTCAACGACGCCGGAGCCCTAGCTCCGGTCGTCTTCTCCGGCGATCTCAAACCCTGAACCTGCAAAACACGAGCAATAAACGAGAAAGGAAGACCTTGTCCCCCTAAATCGACCATTCCGAGTCCAATGGTGGTCTCAGTTTTTCCTGAAAGTGCCTCTAGCTATCAGTTCGAAACTCAACAGTTCAAAAACCCTAACTATGGCCAATCCTTATTTTTACGTGCAAGCTTCAAAACGATGGCCCAGATCGATCACATGGAGTCTCATGAACACAACAAAAGCATTAGAATCAATGGAAACACGCAGAATAGTAAAATGCAAAATCAAGAAATATTTGAATATGTATGCATGTATATGGCTCGATTCTGCTTGCTTTGATCAATGATAAAGATGTATTCTTACTCAATCTTACCCCCTGAGCACGTTTGGATGGTTGAAAGAGGCTGAGAGAGGCTGCAAATAAAAATTTGATTTTCAACTATTCTTGAAAAATTTTGGCAAAGTTTTGGTTGTTGTAAGGGCTAGGGTTTCGTGTCTCTTGCTTGGCACATTGCTGGCTATTTATAGAGTGATTTGAGAGAGAAAAAACAAGGCAAAAAGATTTGGTTTTGAATGCATTGAATGATTTTCAAATAAAATCAAATTTTTGAAAGAAATTTGATTTTCTCTTAAATGAATGATCATGCACGAAATTGGCAAGTTGTATGGGCTTCCTTGGACCTCAAGTATGATATAAAATCACTCTCCTTGAAAAAATATCTTATTTTCATATTTTATATAATTTAATTTTGAATTAAATGGTTTAAAATTCAAAAATAAATCAATAAAATAGAAAATTGCCATGGCCAAGCATTTATGGGTCACAAATAATGTCATGAACAAGTTTGGATCAAAAGATTATATGCCCATTTGGAAAATTTTGCATTTTGACCAATGCCTCCGTTTGTGCAATTGTCCAAAATTGCCCAACTTCTGAATAGTGTATCTTGCTCAATTTTCCACATTTTTGAGAGTTCTTGGACTTTTTGGAAAGCTCTAAGAGTCCTCTAACCAACCTCTATGGTTTCATCTCAATTGGAGTTACCATGCTCAATATATCTTCAAAACAAAAGGTTGACTTTTTGTTGACTTTGAAAAGGACCTGTAATGTTTTGATCCATGACTTCCAAATGAAGCATTTTTTGAACATTCTTGTGAGACATGAAGTTGTAGAGAATTGAATTTCCTTCAAAACAAGAGGTGGTGGAAAAATTTCTGAGAAAGTATGAAGAAGTTTGACTTTTGAGCATATCTTGAGTTTTCTTGATGAATCATGATCAACCCTTGATCAAATGATGAATGTAACTTCAAAATGAGGATGTTGACAAAAAATTATGAAGTTTGACTGTATGTTGACCACAGTTGACTTTTTGTCCAATACAACTGATTTTCAACCATCTGAGCAATTGTCTGAGGAAACTTGACTTGTGAGGCTTGAAACTTGACATGGAGAATCTTTGAAGCATATGAGGAGGCATGAAGACCTTTGGAGATGTTGTATGTCCACCTGGATCTGAGAAATACCAAACCCTAGTTTGGGTTGATTGTCTAGGAGAGAGTTTATCTGATCAACTCTGAGGAATCCTTGAGCATGGATGTATGGAATGTTTTGAGAAATTGGAGGGCAAATTTTGGGGTATGACAAGAAGAAAGCACTTGAACTGGAGTCCTGTTGCTTATTGATTACTTGTTTCGGTTTTGTTGTTTTGCTGTTAACTTTGCTCTGCTATTTCTTTATTCTGTTTTTGGATAATTGTATTATTTTGACAGAGTTGTAATCTTTAACTGTGATGGTACTTTTTATATATGATGAATCTTGGGGCATCTGTACTGGTTCCTTTGGCCCTTTTAAGGCTAAAAAGGGGGAGAAGTATATGTGGACAATTGGGGCAATTGTATGAAAATGTATGGGTAGAATTTATCTTCTCTAGGATCTGGTTTTTTAAGCTTAGGATAGCTTAGATTAGTTTATTTTTTCTGCTGCATGGGTACTCTGATAACTTAGTTTGTTTTAGCCAAAAATGTGCCAAAGGGGGAGTTTGTAAGTGTTTTTATGTTGGCATTAATTTTTGGTAAAACTAGGATATGACAATGTCTTGATAGATGTCATGACATTCAGAGTTGAAGATAAATCCTACATGAGAAGGATGTTTAAGTACAACTCAGAACTGGAGGCAAGTACTGTGCTGGAATTCTGCAGAAGATTGACTGATGTCATAACCGATGTTTTGACATTCTGTGTGACATTTACTGTTCTGCAGAATCTGTTTTTCCTGAGAATTTTCAGGAAGTTTGTTGAGCTGTTTTATTATGTTCTATGTTAATTAAATTACATCCTCACGTGGCTAATTGGTTGATCTTAGTTAAACCTAAATTGGTTGTTAAAAAGACCAAGTCTTTAGGATTAATTAAGTGAACCCTAGCTATTATTATGGAAGCCCAAAACTGAAGTTACAGGACTGCTTCTATAATAGGAAAAGAACCCTTACATTGCTGCTGCGCCTCTGGACTGTATTGAAGATTTAGCAGGTTGTAATTTGTGTAATTCTAGTTACTCTTGTGAGCCAAGCAATTATCAATTGATAAGTGCCTTGGACTAGGATTTGTTTGTAAGGATTATTTTATCACTCAAAGCTTTGAAGCACGAGTGTTGTGTCTCTTGATTAAAGCTTTGAAGCAAGATCAAGTTTGTTTATTGAAGAGTGTCTTCACAATTCAATTAATCAATAGGTTGATATCACTGTTGTGATTGAGGGGGAGTGAGTAGGAACTCAGGTCTAAGTAGGACTTAGATTGAAGTTGAATTGGGTAGGTTTTAAGTGGAGGAGATAAACTGGTTGGTTTATTCCTGAATTAATTCTACTAATAGTGAATTTCCTCCCTGGCTTGGTAGCCCCCAGATGTAGGTGTAGTTACACACTGAACTGGGTAAACAATTTATTGTGTTCTTTACTGCTGTTTGAATTTACTGTGTGAATTGTTAACAGAGTGTCAGATACTGTGTCATAACATTCTCTGTGACATCACGTGTCTGCTGCCAGGAATTTCATATATTGTCTGGATTGCAATCTTATACAGGTGTATTTGCTTCGGATGTGTATGACACACATTCTGATTATGCTTTTGGTGCCTCTGCACATTGCTCATCGGATTACTTTATTGCGTGTCAGCAATACTTGAAGTTTTCCGGAGTATTTTTAGCTTGCAGTGCTCTTCGGATTTAATATCCGTTTGGTATTTAGTTTTACTTTGTTTACCGCATTTCTTTACCGCTTTTCTAGAGAGCATGAGAAGTAGGATTTTACCGCTTTCCTTTCCATGAGAAGTAGGAATAGAGATGTATGAAGGGGCTTCCGTAGTTGGAGCATGTTCAGGAACCCCTCTGGTTTATTTAAAGACCCGTTTAGGGCGATTCTGTTTGCTAATTGTGTTTGGTTTGTTTAAAATCCTCCATCTGCATAGGGAGGTAATTCTCAGTAAGTGTTTATGTTTGTGCTTGCATAGTTCAGAGTGGTTAGGACACCCGACGTGGTACCACCAAGCGAAGTCCCGCTTTTTATATTTCCTGCTATCGAGTCATGATGATATGATGGGCAAGCGGAAAAGGGTCCGCAATCGACCCCCGCACAGTTCTAGTCTGTGTCAGCTCAGCACACGCGAATCGTGTTTCTTCCTTTATCGAGTCAATAATAAAAGTGGCAAGAGTTCCCTATTCTGACTCTCCACGCTTTCCTGGGGTTCGCATTTATTGCAGAGCTCACATCATTTGCTCTTCACACTTGACAATTCATGTCATGCGGTGATACTGTTCACAGGAATCGGATGTGTCGGCTCCTGGTTGACTCACGGTATGCTCGTTACTGTTCGAGGCTATGGGACTTCCTCCTTTTCCTGCGCTTGTGTTCCATTTGTTTGTCTGCATTGCATTGTTTGTGTGCTTTTGTCAAAGCACTTGCTTGCTTCATCCCTTTTTGTCATCTTCGACTCTACTTTAGTTAGTGATTCGAGATGGACATAGACTTAGGTTTTAAACCTTTTCCATCCTTTTTTTGTCATCTTCGACTCTACTTTAGCTAGCGATTCGAGATAGACATAGATCTAGGTTGTAAACCTTTGCCATGTTCCTTTAGGATTCTCTCGACTCTATCTTAGGTAGTGATTCGAGTTAGACCTTAGGTTGTAATCCATGCATGATGACATTAGGGATAACATTAGATAGTTTCCCCTTGTTTGTTTTCCAGTTTCTTTTGCATCCATGCATGTAATAAAACTAAAAATTGTTTTCTTTTTCCTTTGCAAATTAAAACACTTAATAATGGTTCAAACTCCTTTTTCAAAGGTAAAAACAACCAACCAATGCAAACTCTTTTTTTGCCTACGGGTTTTCTTTTGTGTTTAAATTATTTTTCATAAGTAAAAAACACATAACCCACCAAAACATGTGAGCCGAACTACGGCGCTCTGACTTTCCCATTGCACGCAGGAATACGTAGGCATCTTGTCACGGGGCTCGATCGAGCAAACTTTGTAAATACTTACTTCTTTTCCCCGTGTTTTTCTTTATTTTTCTTTTCTTTCACATGCATTCTCTTTGAGCATACAAACATAGCGATTAAGTGGTAAATAAATATGAACACACCCATTAGACACAAAGTAGAAGTGGATACCGTAGAGTACTACGGGCGTATGGGGTGATAATACCTTTCCCTTCGCGTAATAGATTCCCTTACCCTATCTCTCGGTCGCAAGACCGTGTCTTATCCCTTTCGTGTTTTCGCGATGTTCACCTTTCTCCTTTATAGATAAAAACGTTCGATGGCGACTTCATTGATATAGTTATCGGATGATGTTCAGTCGGTTGTTTCACTTGGCAAAATATGTCTTGATATTCTTAAAGATAAGTGGAGTCATGCCCTTTAGATTCACATTGTTCTTTTGAGGTGATTTAATTTCATCTTTTACACTCTTGGATTACTTTTTTTGATGGAGCAATTCATCTCTTGAAAAACTGTAGTAAATAAGTCATGAGTGAAAGATTTCAATACTGAAAAAGAAACTTTATGAAACTAATTTTTTATGCATTATAAGTAATTTTTAAACCATCAATTTACTGGTTGATTGCATTAAAGAGGGGTCGGGAAGCAAGAAGAAACACATTTTTTTAGGTGACTTGTTCACTTTGTATGACGGAGAGAAAGTTGATGTAAAATTAATCTGCACTGAGTATGAGTTGGATATAATATTTGACTGATAATGTAAATTTTGTGGGCCTTATTATAGTATTAAAGCTCTTCTGAGTGCACCAAACCCTTTTGGGCTTACTTGTCATAGAAAATACCCCTTTCACAGTAGCTACTAAAATAATTTTTTCTTAAATAAATTTTAACTAAAATTTGATATATTTTTTAACTAAGTTGAAGTTTAAGTTGGTGTCATTTTTGTTTGATTCAATTTGAAGGTAATAGTGGTATTTTTTTGGATGGAATCCAAGTTGAATTTGAGAGGTTATTTTAGTAATGATTTTGTTTCGGTTTTCATTTGCTTTAAGTCTTTTTGAGTCGAAATTATTAAGATCTCTCATGTAAGATAAGTGGCTGTCCGAATCTTGTTTTAGAGGTTATGGCTTATTCCGAATTCGATTTTTGATGTTGCAATGTGAATTGCATTTTGTTTCATTTATGATTTGAATTTTTTTATAATTCCTTTGAATTAGCAACGCTTCCGACCGAGTTTGACGACAAATTGCGATATTTCATTTTGAGGTTTATGAGAGAAATCCTTCGTTTGAATCGAATAAAGATTCCAATCACGGTATGGATATTTATCAGACATTTCATATAATTTATTACTTTTAACTAAATCATGCATATTATGTTTTGTTATGTAGTACTTTGATGAATACAAGTGTGCTCATTACACGAAAGATAAGTTGGAAGAAATCAAGGAGGAATTGTGTGAATACTTTATTGAGAAAATAATCATATAAGGTATTGGAAGTTGAAAAGTGTTATGAAAAATTAGGTTTAATTGTGTGGGAGCCAAATTAGTTTAATTGACCTGTTGTTTTGTTCATACCTTGTGACCAGGACCGTCATCGTCGGAGTTTGATGAATCCACCTATTATTGCTAGGGTTGATTTTGGTTCTGTTATATCAAATGGTTTATGTGTATTAAATTATAATGGTGTATATATTTTAGATTATAATGGTATATAATGCATATGTTTACATAAAGCTTGTTTGTTGAAATAAAGGCTCGTTGAATTATAAAGTTTGAATTATAGGTTTATGGGATTATTTCCAAAAATATGCTTTCTAAAAAAGAAAGAATAGGTTGAAGATGAATACCCTTGCACGTGTTTTTTTGATTTTTCTAAAAATTCAAAAATTTGTTTATAATATATTTAATGGTTGTAGATAAATGACCGGATGAAACAGCCACCCTAGTGGCAGCCAACGCGCTCTTAAGTCTTTGTCATGCCTAAGGTTCAGGTTCAAATCCCCTTGAGACCTTTTTATTTTTCAACTTTTCACAACTTTCCAATTTTCAACTATTTTTCAAACCATTTTCACAACTGATTTTCACATATAATTAAATGGAAGCTTATAAATAACAAGTGACGCATGTGGGCCAATGGTTAATTTTTTCACCTTTGAGCTTAAGGTCATGAGTTCAACACTCCTTAGGACCAAAACAAATTTTTATCACTTGTTTTTTTTACATTTTCTGTCAAACTTCAATACTTTCAAAAACCAATCAAAACTTCTCATTTTGAGATGATTTTTTGCACACTTGTCATTTAATATATCTATTTTATGATTATGTTAAAAAATGCCAAAAAATATTTTCTTGTGATATATTTTTATTAGGTTTAAAATAGACGTTTTTAAGTATTTGTTAAATGTTTTTCAAAAATGTTTTCTTCTTGATTTTCAAACCTAATCTTTTTCAAAACCTCTTGTGAATAATTTTCACTTTTTAAACCTTTTCAAAACTTTCGAAATGTTTTAATTAACTTACACACCTCTTTTCCATGATCGATTCGATTTAATCTTTGAAAATACAAACCGAACTAGGTTTTTCCTCGAAAATCTTTCGAATTCAAAATCAAATTGATCATGGGCCTCCCTCACGGTGTAAGTCCCAAACCTCCTATGTACATACTTAGTTTCTTTGTACATATCCACCCCTTTGTGTACATGTACAATTCCTTGTACATATTCAACTTTTTTTGCAAATATTCAAGTAAACTAGCATCGTTCGCTAGTTTTTATCCGCTAGTTCTGACGGTGACTATTTATTCTGATGGTGACTATTTATTATGATGGTGATTATATTGGTCCTTATCTGACGTTCTGTTATTGATGACCGTGTGGTTTATGATACTTGGTTTTTGACACCTGGTTTTCTGGTATTTTCTGTGATATTCTGAAATGATGTCGGACCTTTGATCCTATGATATTCAGACTTGGTTTCTATGGTATTCTGAATTGGTGTCGAACCTTTGATCCTGTGATATTCAGATTGTTTAGAGACTATACAGCCATTATTCAACGGATTGTACAGATGCTACCCGTTGTTATGCTAAAATTTTTAACCCATGGTTAATGCACTCGCATAGCATGTTTATTTTTTAAAAGAAATGTCAGAAAAAATAAATATGTACATATCTAACCTACATATTCATTCATTTCATGCATTCATAACAGGTACTTGAAACTTGGGGATTTCTCTTATTCAGACCTGGTATTTTCTTTGCAGAATTGCAAACCTTGACTTCTTACTACTCTGTGATCAGAATTAAGTGATGAAACAACTTTTTGGGGAATTGGATGAAATGAAAGAATAAATGGCATTTTTGATGCTGGACATGCAAGATTTGGTCAGTGGACAATTGAAAGAGGAGAACCATCAGTTAAAGACTCAGCTAAGTTTGGTTATGGAAATTCTAAATACTGTGTTGAGAAAGGAAGACAAACCTGCACCTGCTTCCACAACAAGAGTTTCTATTTGACCCTATACTTTGGAGGATTCTTCAAGTCTTGAATCAATGCATGTATCTCTTTTACCACCTTATGTTCTGGGGTATTCTCGTCCAGAACCAGTTTTTATTGCTCATAAAGATCCAAAGGGTAAAGCTCATCAACCAGGGTCGTCATAACCTGAGAGACAATTTGATCCTATTCTGATGTTATATGCTCAGTTACTTCCTCAATTGCTTAAGTTTTAGTTGGTTGATCTTCGAATTTTCACGATGCACTGAAAGCTTCCGCGTGATTATGATGAAAATGCTAGGTGTGATTTCCATTCCGGGGCACCTTGTCACAATACTGAGAAATGTATGGCATTGAAACATAAAGTTCAGGATTTACTTGATGAAGGGATAATTCTGTTTACTCCCACGGGTTTGAGTGTGAAAATCAATATTACCCCAAGTGTCGATATGACTATTTCGGCTACTACTGCGCCTCAAAAGCAAACTTATGCTCCCAAGCAGGACAATCAACGACGACCAAAGGTGCCAAGGAAATTTGATCCTCTCACGATGTCTTATACTGAATTGTTTTCTCATCTTATGAAACTGAAGCTGATTGAATGGCGTACTTGGAAAGTTGATCCAAATAAGTTGCCAAATAGTTTCAATGCCAATGCTCAGTGTGCCTTCCATTCAAACGGACAGGGGCATATTATTGAGAATTGCATGGCTTTCAAGCATGCGGTGCAAGACTTACTTGATCTGAGGCTTTTAACTTCGGACCAGCACCAACATCTGATGCTATTCAGCTGCCATTACCAACTTATGTGGACACTACTGTCAATGCAATTGTTAAGGATGAAAGTTTGAACCTGGTTAAAGATGTAAATCTGTTGACAACTCCTTTATCCTTTGTGAAAGAGCATTTGTTGAGAAAGGGTGTATTCCCAGGTTGTGATATTGACTGTGACGATTGTATGATCCAGCCAGAAGGTTGTAAATCCTTGAGAGATAGAGTGCAAGATCTGCTCGATGCAAAGTTTGTCAGATTCACACCGGATGGTCAGATTTGGGTGCTCCTTTGACTCAGTGAATGTCGAGACGTCAAAATGTGTCGTCTGAAGCAATGAGTCCATTCAGAGACTACTCTCCTCAAATGATGGAAATTTTCTAGTTTTATTTTGCATCCTCATTTGTAATATTTCTTGTTTGTTCATTACTTACTTGTATGCAAAACTTGTTCATTCTTGAATATTAATCATAATGCATTGAATATGTTTGTCTTGAATTGATCCATTCGTATTCACTCTTAAATGTTTTAAATGCTTTTGATGCTCAAGTCTTGTGAATAAATTAAAACCTCTGTAGGGAGGATGATGAACAATATACCAAGAATCTCAAACGGTATTGCTTTCGAATAAAAACTTTGCTGATGATGTACAAGCATTATTTCAAATTCCTAAACACTGGAGATATAAGGGAGATAGACCTCGTTAACCCCTTTGAGCCTTGAAGTAGGAGTTTCTTTTCTATTCAGAGAAAACCCTCATTTTTAACCTGGGGCAGGGTAGTGTTCAATTAACCTGATCGAGCATTTAAATCTCATCAGGAGAGTACATTCAAGGATCAACCCCAATTGTTGTCCTTCATTTATCAAGAGGTCGAGGAAATGGTAAACCCCAATGGGTGTTCCTCGTTCATCAAAGAATAAGGTAGTCACACCTTAACAAAGAGTCAAATGACTTAGTTTCACACGACTTGTTCAAAAAAAATGAAAAGCAAAAAAAAAAAAAAGAGAGAAGAAAACAAATGAAAAGCGAAGAAATGAAAAGAAAGAATATGATATTACAAATCAAAGAATAATGTCGTGTGAACAAATACTAAATGAAAGAGGTGAGTGACTACCATGTCCGAAAAGAAGATACCTCGTTGGTCCCCAGTTATTGTAAACTCCCTGTGAAAGATGGGTGCTCGTATTGAGTTAATTGAACGTAGGAATGAAGAACATCACGGAGAATGGGCGGGCACCAAATATTTTGAGCCTTGAATCTTTTTTTTCTAAAACTGTGAACCAGGCCACGTTACAACCCTTGAAAGCCCTAATTGAAGCATGGGTTAATTTGAAAGCTAAACTGTAACGAGAGTACGGTATCCTGACTCCTAGGAGGCTTGCTAAAATTTTGAGTTGGTATCACTCCATCTTTTTTTACTTTCTTTGAACAAAAATTCGATGTCTTCACATCTTTTCAATAAATGTTTTTAACTTCAAGACAAACGTAGGATTTGCATTAGAATTATCATTCATAGAATAAAACATTCTTTGCATATGAATAAGTGCTTGAACATCAAGTAAGCTTGCATAATGAGCATCAGATGAAAAACTTGATTATCCCGAGAGACAAATTGCTTCAAGGATGTGTTGAAGATTGAACCATTTTTTGAAGAGTGTTCCTAATCTAGGGCATGTATTCTATTGACTCTGTTTGGTGTAAGAAGAACATTTTGTCAAATCATTTGAAACAAATTGTGTGGAAGTTTTGATTGTCCAGAAGTTTCTGTTGAGCTATTGCATATCACTTTCAGTTGTTCCCAAGGGGTAGATTGTTTAAAATGTCTGTTTGAGCACGAAGCAGATGATGTTGAGAAGCACAATTGTGTGTTAGCTTGCATTCCAGATATAAGACAATTACCCTGATGAGGTTTGGTCTTCAAAATCTGTGAGTCTCTTTTGAGAAGAATTGTATTATCAAAACCCTGCGAAGCAGGGGCAGTATCCCAATGATGGTATTCTTTTGAGAAGAATTATCTCAGTGTTTGGTTTCCCTGAAGGGTAGAGAAACATGTATTGCTCTGTGGAGTGAGTTATGACTAAACCAGGGCAGTTACGTCGAGATTCTGATAATCTCTCAAAGTGGTGATCAATCCGGTGAAGTTATGTCGAGATTCAGAAATCTCTCAATTGACGATTAATCCGAAGAATTCAAGTTGGGATTATATCCCTCAAAGTTCAATCAAATTGGGGCAGTTATGCCAAGGTTGACCAATCTCTCTTAGAATCTGTTGATCAAAGGAGAATCTTTTCAGAATCCAAAGTTTGCCACTCTGTGCATGGAGACGTTGTTATAACTTACAGCTTGCAGGTATGTGATGGTTTATCGGTGTGAGACCCCTTTTCCCCAATGAAGAGTACACCTCAATCCAAGTTCATCCCTTGTGAAGCCAATTCTCAAGCAGAATTTACTTCCAAAAGGGCCTGATGGACTGATTTTGTTATTGGTGATCCGTGCTTCGACATAGTGATATTGTCGTACTCCCCAGTATAAGCGTCAATGTTGTTTGAGGCTTATCCCCGGTGAGGTCGATTCTTAAGAAGAATTTATCGCCAGAAGGGTTTGATGGGTTGATTAATTCCCCAGTGATACACACTTCGAGACATTGACATTATCGGAATCCCCAGTGCAAGTTATGGGCACCGATCTCATGTATATCCCCGGTGATGTCGTTGATACCTATTCCAGGATAAATTCCCCAATGAATGTCCGTCGAATTCTCAAATCATCCTCCATAGAAGGTTCTCGATTTTTATTCTCAATGAAGATGGTATTTGAATCGTTGACTTAGGGTTGATGTCCCCAGTGAGTATGCTTGACAGATGAATTGTTATCGTATTCTCCAGTGGATAATGCATTGCCACATCAGAGTTCCCATTGTGAATCGCGCCCCGGTCAATTAATTCTTTTCCCGGGTGTAAGTCGCATTCTTCTGTGTGAAGTTATTCTTAGTATCTTCAAAAATTTTGTTCTCAGATCAGCCGTGTTGGGACAAGAATATTTGTTTCCCCAGTGGAGTTGGATATCTGAATGTATTCCCCAGTGGAGCTTTCTATCCGAATCGGATTCTCTTCTCCAAAGAAGATTAATCATTCATTTGCTTAGATTTCTAACCGATGTGCATTCCTCAATCGAAGTCTCCCCAGTGTGGTATTTCTATTGAGATCTTTATTCTCGGAGACAAAAGTTGTTATGTTCTCCCCGGTGGATTCTTGGTTTGAAATATTCATATCCCTACGAAAGTATTGATCCCCCGATGAAGTCTAATACTGTTCGATTTATTCGAGATGCTAATGGTTACTTGCAGATGTTTGTGAATTTCCCCATGAAGTTGTGTTCCCAATGGTTTCTTCGAATTCATGAAGTCTCCAAATTCCCTAGTGAAAGTAGAAGAATTCTCCAGAGAAGTTTTCTGTATCCTTAGTGAAGAGTAATGACTCTCTCCCCAGGAATTCAAGGTTTGGTGGAAGCCTAATTCGACTCTCCCCAAGTGAAGAACGCTTCTCTGCCTTGGAATTGCAATTTATTTTTGCAAGTGTTCTCAAAATCCACTCCCTGCTGGTACTCTCGATGTTAATGGCTCCTCAATAGCCGATCATCGATATTGTTACTTCTCATTTAACCATTTAAGCATGCATTCATTACATTGCATCTACCTTAAACGCGTAGCATTCCGTTGATTGGGAGCATTACGTCATAAAAGTTCAAACATGCATATTAAGTGTTTTCCAATTATGTATATCCAGAAGAAATAAACAATCTATGTGGTCTACCCTCAAGATTTTTCTCAACGGATTTCTGCTTCCCTCATTGTCACTTCAAATTGAGTGTCTTATGGGAACTCATTCTTTCTCCAGTGGAGTCTTCTGTGACTTTCTTTATCTCACGCCTGGGCGTGTTACCTTTCCCATAAGTCGTAGACTTTCAGAGTGCCCCTATTATGTTACCCGTATTTGTATCGCCGTTAGAGTGCGAGTAAGAGTCGGTATTCAACCTTTCTTACTTTTCAAGTATTTGAGTATCCATACTTGGTGTGTGGTAATTCAGATAATTGCCACTCTTGAAGAAATATACCCCGCCTTTGGCCTGAGGGATATTATAGTTCTTGTGCTTTTGCAAGCACCTTCTTAAAATCCAACTTGTTTTGGAGAATTCTGTTAGAGTCTATTTCAGTCGGTCTCTTTCTCATATCCAAGTTCTGCGTCGGTCAGTTCTTTTCTTCCCGGTTTACTTGTTGTTTGGGTATTCCTTCTATTAGCTTGGCTAACATTGTTTTCTAGATTCCCTTTAGTCGGTCTCCTTCCATGTAAATTCGCTTTCGATCTATGATTTGATCATTCCATATATCTTCTCCCTAGTGATTCTATCGTTGATTATCGTCTTCGATTCACCTGTATCTTAGATCGGGTATTCTTTCCGTTAGCTTAGCTAACATAGAGATTTGTTTTGATCAGTCTCTTCTTTTTTGGTTTACCTGTATCTTAGATCAGGTATTTCCTCCGCTAGCTTAGCTAACGAGATCTGCTTTGACCGCCTCCTTCGGGTTACCCGTATCTTAGATCGTGATCGCTTCGCTAGCTTAGCTAACACCGCAATTTAGAGGTCTTGTTTGGATCAATTCCTTTTGGTCTGTTTACCGTATCTTAGATCGGGTTTTCCATCCGTTAGCTTAGCTAACGCTGCGCTTAGAGGTCTGCTTTGACGGCCTCCTTTGGGTTACTGATCTTAGATCGTATCGCGCTAGCTTAGCTAACACCGCAATTTAGAGGTTTCGCTTGGATCGATTCCTTTTGGTAGGTTTACCGTATCTTAGATCGGGTTTTCCATCCGTTAGCTTAGCTAACGCTGCGGTTAGAGCCTGCTTTGATGGCTCTCCTTTCTGGTTTACCTGTATCTTTGATCAGGTATTTCCTTTCGTTAGCTTAGCTAACATTGCAATTTAGAGGTCTTGTTTGGATCAATTCCTTTTTGGTTGGCACTGCACTTAGGTCGTATTCCTTCCGTTAGCTTAGCTAACATTGCAATTTAGAGCCCTTTAGTGCCTCTTCGAAATCCAGTTGTCTGGTATCTTCGGTTGGACAAATGCGTCCTTCCTTTTAGAGCCCTTTAGTGCCTCTTTAAAATCTAGTGGTCAGTGAGTCGCTCTTTCATGGGTGTCTTCTGTATCATCCCTGGTGGGTCGCTTCAATACAAGTGTTCTCGTGAGCAGAATGCCCGAGTTCGTTGGTATAAGTGTGTCCTCCTTATGTCTCTCTAGTGTATATGTTCAAACAGAAAATCCAAAATATAATAATTCTCCGCTCGTATTCAGAGCGCGAATTTTACGGTTCATTTAAGTATTCAATCATCTTCTACCTTGTTGGTTCGAAAGGCTTGCGCCAATCTCACCCTCCAGTCAAAGAAGATTGAATAGGGGCAGCTGTTGCACCCCAAAATTCGCCCTCTTCATTTCATTAATAAATAATTGGCTAACACTTGATCAATAGGTGCGTTGCATATATATCATTCATGCATTAACCAGGGGTTCGAGATTTTCTAAATTCTGAAGAAGAGGTTTGGTTCTAGAAGATGAATATCTGAGGTCCTGGTATTTCAAGCGTCCTCCCAATATACAAGATGTGGGCATCCAAAAGCTACTGATTGTCTATCGAGAATTGAGGTTGTGAATTTCCGATCACATATCAGGTGGATATTGATTACAGTTTCGAGCTACAGCGTGTTGCGATCGAAAATTTGAGCCCAAATTGATTCTATGGCCTTTTATGAGTCTTGAAGCATCTGCATATGACTTACCGATCCACGCGATTCATCGGAAAATCAAGAACGGTTCTATAAAAACATATTTGAATGTGCGTGTATTAAAAAGTCAACAAAAGTCAAAGTTTGACCGAGTGGAATTTCTGGTCAAAATAATGGTCAAAAGTCGACATTTGAGAAAATGCGATCATTTGTTGAGAAAAATCGAAAGAATCGGGCGCAGATGAGGTTTCTTGCATTTTAAGTAATCTTGGACTTAGAATTTTTTTCTAAGTTTTAAGTACTTTGTGTTCACGGAGCCATGTTACCGCATCCGTATCTTGCCCGTCTGTGGTCAGAAGTTTGTGAATTGATAGTCGTTGGAAAGAGCGCATTTCGTACTCCAACTTTGTCCTTGTGAAGATTTTTCCAGAAATGCCCGAATTTCGAGTTATAAAGCTCCGAAGTTTGAAGTTCACAACTTTTGAAGTTTTACACTTAGTGAAATTTTGAGTGTTTTTAATGTGTTCAACTGCTCGATTTCGGAGACATTTTATACATGTTTCGAGGCGTCGATTCGAGTCGAGTTCAAAATCAAAGTTGTTCATTTAGCGGCAATCTACAACTTTGCTAAAGAAATCGAATCCATTCGGGAAACGGATCAAAAGTTACGGAGCTCGGAAGTTACGGGTTATTGTTTCTAAAAAATTCAACACTTAGAAATATTTTGAAGTGTTTGTTTCTATGCTCGCTGACAGTTTCGGGTTCGATTTTATCATAGTTTGTGGCTCGAATTTAAAGTGTTCAACCGCAAAGTTGTTCATCTCACAGTATTCTACAACTTTGTTGAAGGAATCGAATTCATTCGGTCTCGGATCGGAAGTTATAAAGCTCGAAAATAAGAATTCATCATGTTTGCATTTTATCGAAGCTTTTGCGCGTGTTCGTGGTTTTTTGTCATCGATTCGATCATTGCGCGAGAAACTCGAACATGAAAGTTGAGTTTGCCATGCCATCTACGAGTTCGTTTAGAAACTTTTTTCGCTTCGGACGTCGGAGAGAAAATACGGAGCACCGTAGTTTCCAGTTTGAAGTTGTCAAAACGCAAGACAGCATATGCATTTTGCCATGGTATACGGAAGCATTTCATCGAACAGTTTTTGTGCACATGTTTGAGGCTGTTTTCTCGTCGATTCGATCGCTGCACGGAAAAACTCCGAACATGAAAGTTCGAGTTTACCGTATCCTCAAAAGTTACATTAGAAACTTTTTCGTTTCGGACGTCGGAGCGGGAGATACGAAGCACCGTAAGTGACAGCTTGAAGTTGGAAAATTGCTGCAAGTCACGCTTGAAATTTTCCCAGCCCAGCCAGGACTTTCATCGAGCAGTCGTGTGACAATGTTCAAACACTTTTGATTAGATGATTTAGGCTTCGTTTGGATTTTTGTCGAACTACAGAGTTGTTGTATCACACGCGAGCTTTCCAATGGTATCGAGTTTGCATCATTCGGTCAGATATCGAAAGAGTTATGAGGCCGTAAAGTGGTGCAGTTGGGATGAATAGTTGGCTGGACAATGTCTAGGAAATTCCATGGTTTTGCAACCAGTTTCGACGTCATGACTTCGCGGCCAATTTTAAGTATGCTACAGGTCTCGATTCGAAAAACTCCAAACACGGAAACTGTTCACGTAAATGTATTCTACAACTTTTATCTTTCGATTTTATATAGAAAATGAGTGCATTCCGAGTTATAATGCCATGAAGTATGTGCATGTGGTAAAAAGGAATGGTTTTTCTTCATTTGGAAAAGGTTATGCAGCATGGTGTAAATGTGCTAGAATTAACAATCATAACTAAAAAAAAACTCTCTCATTCTTTTTTGCGGATAGGGATGACAGCACGTAACAGAACATTTTTCTTCACTGATGCTAACTGAATCAACAATTCACCCATCACTCTCCATAACCAATTCCACTCTTTTCTTTTCTACTGACTGTAACAGAAAAAGGTTGGCTCTTGACTCTCATTTCCCTTCCCTTCATCTCTAACACTTCCATTCCTCGAACACTTCCATCCATAACAGAACAAAAAAGAAGAACTCCTCCTTCACCCTTTCCCTCGCGATCCCTTCCACCTTCAGTTCTTCTCCTTCATTCACTACCACAATCCCCCATAACCGAATCGGTTACAAACCACCGTAACAGAGCTCTCGCCACCATAACCCTTATCTTCCTCACTCCCACTCCCTTTTCTTCCACGACCTCACCCTCATTCCACACGCTCTCCATAATCTCTCATTTTCTTCTTTCTCTCCACCCTTAACTCTAACAACAACCAAAAAAACCATAACAGAACAAAAAATCAGTTACAACCATTCATCTTTTTTCTCTCAACCTCCATAACACTCACAACCATTTTGCACACTCCCTTCATCTCTTCCACACAACCTCCATAACGACCTCCATTCACCATAATCAAACCATCACACCATAACAAACTTTGATAACCATCATCATCTCCGTCTCTTGCTCACTCGCCGGCAACAACCTTTCCACCATAACCACCTGCTATCTCCTCTAACACTGCAACTTCAGACCACCGCAACAACCAGCTCATTCTCTTCACCTTCAAAAGAAAACAAAAAAAAATCACGTGTAGCTCACTGATACATCCTGATCACCTTAATGAAGAAACGGTCATCTTCATTCTTCAACCGAAATCTTGCATAGAAAAGAAAAACAGTTACGAAATCGCAACCAACTCGTCTCTCTCATTCATTTTCTGCGGCGATGCTCTCTCTCTGGATCTTCTCAAGACAGCTAGCAGACATTTGTTCTTGACTCCATCGTTGATTGGAGTAAGCTCCGGTATAGGTTCGGAGCAGTTTTTCTTCTCGAGACGCATACAAAGATTCTGAGTTTATTTCTCAGAAGGTAGGAGAATTCTTGAACTATCGTCTTCATCACCAAAGCTTCACGGACACGAAGAAGAAGTTTTCCGGCATCTCTCTTTTTTTCGCGTGAATCTCATTCTGGTAAGCCTCCAAGACCCTTTTTCATGTGATAGCCTCAAGTAAACGATGCTATTTGCTGCGTTTGTGTGCTTTGAATGATTAGAAGTTAAGATTTTAACTAAAACTTGGCCGAGAAGCAGTATTAGATACTGTTTTCGATTTTCAGATCCGGATTACAGGGACTTTTTTCATGGTGCTTGCGTTAGAATTAGGGAGTTTAAATGTCGGATTAGGAACCTAGGCGTTGAGGCGAATCGGAAGGTATCAGATTCGTGCGGTTTCACCATCGTTGAAATTTTCCGGCGAGAGAAGCGCCGGAGAAGGTGACCGGCGAGTTGCAGCTCCGGCGAGTAATGTTCCCTACCCTATGTGTGGCCATCCACCATTGGTTCATGTAATTTTTCATAACAACCGCCCAGCTTACGACACGTGTCCCTTTTTTTAAATTTATAAAAATCTGAATGGATTAAGATATAATCTGACCAATTGATTTAATTTGCAATACATGTTAAAAAAATGCAAAGCGCGACATGTGTTCCTGAAATTTATTTGTTTTTTTTTATATAACTTAAGAATAAACTCACCAATTGATAATCATGTCACATGAAATAAAAAAAATATAAAACGTGACACATAGAAAATCTAGCATAATAGGACTTAAAAATAAAACTGAAATGGGCTTAATACTGATTTCGGACTGGACCTTAGTATTTTACTATCTCACCCCCCTGCGTTTCTGGGCCCAACGCTAGTATAACATAATTCAGTTCATTTAGAATTCTGGTTTACACCCCCTGTTTCCATGCTTTAGAATCTTGACACATAGTTCGATTTAGCTACTAATTTCGATTCGATCGAATTATAAAAAATGTATAAAAATTAGTTTTTGACATTTTAGGATCTTAGAATATTTTTGATATTGTTTTGATATTTTTTTCAATTAATTTCTTTTAATTTTTAATTCATTTTCAATAACATATTTAGAAGCATGTTTCTCCTATGTCACTTGAATTGACTAATTTTAGAAGTGTAATGGCATGTTTTCTTTGAAACTTTAGATTGTTTTTCTACCATCTAATTATAGTTAAATGTAAACTTTACTTTAGGATTGTAAATAAAATTTCAAATCTAACTTTTAATGGTTCGATTTCGTAGGAATTAGTTTGATAATTGTATAGTTTCCCTAGCTTCCTTTCGCATGTTTAGTGTGCGGTTTTTTCCTCTATTTTTAGAGACATTTAGGATAGCTTTAGAGAAATTTAGTTGCTGCCCTCACTAGGAATTTATTTTTAATACTTCGATTTCATTGTAAATAATCATTTTTGCGTCTTGTGCTTTATTTAAAAGCCTCATTGCTATTTCTGACACTCTGTTTTGTATGCGAGGTACGCGGAGCATTATACTATTGATTTGGATGTATAGAATCCATGTTTTTGATGTTACACACATGCGTGTGTACTCTTTATCTGTCTGCTTGGTTTTCACCATCTTTTGCAGGTTATCTGATTTGATTTGGATGTGTAGAATCCACATCTGTTGCTCGCACACATGTGTGCGCCCTCTTTGTCTGTATTATCTGGATATTTCCTTGCAGGTTTATTGGATATACGTCGAATGTGTATAGATACACGTTCTTGACTGTGCATATTGATGCACATCCTTTATCTGTATTGTCTGAATTGCAATCTTATACAGGTGTGTTTGCTTCGGATGTGTATGACACACATTCTGATTATGCTTTTGGTGCCTCTGCACATTGCTCATCGGATTACTTTATTGCGTGTCAGCAATACTTGAAGTTTTCCGGAGTATTTTTAGCTTGCAGTGCTCTTCGGATTTAATATCCGTTTGGTATTTAGTTTTACTTTGTTTACCGCATTTCTTTACCGCTTTTCTAGAGAGCATGAGAAGTAGGATTTTACCGCTTTCCTTTCCATGAGAAGTAGGAATAGAGATGTATGAAGGGGCTTCCGTAGTTGGAGCATGTTCAGGAACCCCTCTGGTTTATTTAAAGACCCGTTTAGGGCGATTCTGTTTGCTAATTGTGTTTGGTTTGTTTAAAATCCTCCATCTGCATAGGGAGGTAATTCTCAGTAAGTGTTTATGTTTGTGCTTGCATAGTTCAGAGTGGTTAGGACACCCGACGTGGTACCACCAAGCGAAGTCCCGCTTTTTATATTTCCTGCTATCGAGTCATGATGATATGATGGGCAAGCGGAAAAGGGTCCGCAATCGACCCCCGCACAGTTCTAGTCTGTGTCAGCTCAGCACACGCGAATCGTGTTTCTTCCTTTATCGAGTCAATAATAAAAGTGGCAAGAGTTCCCTATTCTGACTCTCCACGCTTTCCTGGGGTTCGCATTTATTGCAGAGCTCACATCATTTGCTCTTCACACTTGACAATTCATGTCATGCGGTGATACTGTTCACAGGAATCGGATGTGTCGGCTCCTGGTTGACTCACGGTATGCTCGTTACTGTTGTTCGAGGCTATGGGACTTCCTCCTTTTCCTGCGCTTGTGTTCCATTTGTTTGTCTGCATTGCATTGTTTGTGTGCTTTTGTCAAAGCACTTGCTTGCTTCATCCCTTTTTGTCATCTTCGACTCTACTTTAGTTAGTGATTCGAGATGGACATAGACTTAGGTTTTAAACCTTTTCCATCCTTTTTTTGTCATCTTCGACTCTACTTTAGCTAGCGATTCGAGATAGACATAGATCTAGGTTGTAAACCTTTGCCATGTTCCTTTAGGATTCTCTCGACTCTATCTTAGGTAGTGATTCGAGTTAGACCTTAGGTTGTAATCCATGCATGATGACATTAGGGATAACATTAGATAATTTTCCTTGTTTGTTTTCCAGTTTCTTTTGCATCCATGCATGTAATAAAACTAAAAATTGTTTTCTTTTTCCTTTGCAAATTAAAACACTTAATAATGGTTCAAACTCCTTTTTCAAAGGTAAAAACAACCAACCAATGCAAACTCTTTTTTTGCCTACGGGTTTTCTTTTGTGTTTAAATTATTTTTCATAAGTAAAAAACACATAACCCACCAAAACATGTGAGTCGAACTACGACGCTCTGACTTTCCCATTGCACGCGGGAATACGTTGGCATCTTGTCACGGGGCTCGATCGAGCAAACTTTGTAAATACTTCCTTCTTTTCCCCGTGTTTTTATTTATTTTTCTTTTCTTTCACATGCATTCTCTTTGAGCATACAAACATAGCGATTAAGTGGTAAATAAATATGAACACACCCATTAGACACAAAGTAGAAGTGGATACCGTAGAGTACTACGGGCGTGTGGGGTGATAATACCTTCCTTCGCGTAATAGATTCCCTTACCCTATCTCTCGGTCGCAAGACCGTGTCTTATCCCTTTCAGGTTTTCGCGATGCGTTCACCTTTCTCCTTTTGCGAGATAAAAAACGTTCGATGGCGACTTCATTGATATAGTTATCGAATGATGTTCAGCCGGTTGTTTCACTTGGCAAAATATGTCTTGATATTCTTAAAGATAAGTGGAGTCATGCCCTTTAGATTCACATTGTTCTTTTGAGGTGATTTAATTTCATCTTTTACACTCTTGGATTACTTTTTTTGATGGAGCAATTCATCTCTTGAAAACTGTAGTAAATAAGTCATGAGTGAAAGATTTCAATCGAAAAGAAACTTTATGAAACTAATTTTTTATGCATTATAAGTAATTTTTAAACCATCAATTTACTGGTTGATTGCATTAAAGAGGGGTCGGGAAGCAAGAAGAAACACATTTTTTGAGGTGACTTGTTCACTTTGTATGACGGGTACAGGTGGATCTTGGTTTTGATTTCTGAGTTCCTTTGGAACAGACAAAACATTGCGGAAAGAAAGTTGATGTAAAATTAATCTGCACTGAGTATGAGTTGGATATAATATTTGACTGATAATGTAAATTTTGTGGGTCTTATTATAGTATTCAAGCTCTTCTGAGTGCACCAAACCCTTTTGGGCTTACTTGTCATAGAAAATACCCCTTTCACAGTAGCTACTAAAATAATTTTTTCTTAAATAAATTTTAACTAAAATTTGATATATTTTTTAACTAAGTTGAAGTTTAAGTTGGTGTCATTTTTATTTGATTCAATTTGAAGGTAATAGTGGTATTTTTTTGGATGGAATCCAAGTTGAATTTGAGAGATTATTTTAGTAATGATTTTGTTTCGCTTTCCATTTGCTTTAAGTCTTTTTGAGTCGAAATTATTAAGATCTCTCATGTAAGATAAGTGGCTGTCCGAATCTTGTTTTAGAGGTTATGGCTTATTCCGAATTCGATTTTTGATGTTGCAATGTGAATTGCATTTTGTTTCATTTATGATTTGAATTTTTTATAATTCCTTTGAATTAGCAACGTTTCCGGCCGAGTTTGACGTACAAATTGCGATATTTCATTTTGAGGTTTATGAGAAATCCTTCGCTTGAATCGAATAAAGATTCCAATCACGGTATGGATATTTATCAGACATTTCATATAATTTATTACTTTTAACTAAATCATGCATATTATGTTTTGTTATGTAGTACTTTGATGAATACAAGTGTGCTCATTACACGAAAGATAAGTTGGAAGAAATCAAGGAGGAATTGTGTGAATACTTTATTGAGAAAATAATCATATAAGGTATTGGAAGTTGAAAAGTGTTATGAAAAATTAGGTTTAATTGTGTGGGAGCCAAATTAGTTTAATTGACCCTGTTGTTTTGTTCATACCTTGCGGACTGTGACCGTCCACTCGTGGAGTTTGATGAATCCACCTATTATTGTTAGGGTTGATTTTGGTTCTGTTATATCAAATGGTTTATGTGTATTAAATTATAATGGTGTATATATTTTAGATTATAATGGTATATAATGCATATGTTAACATAAAGCTTGTTTGTTGAAATAAAGGCTCGTTGAAATATAAAGTTTGAATTATAGGTTTATGGGATTATTTCCAAAAATATGCTTTCTAAAAAAGAAAGAATAGGTTGAAGATGAATACCCTTGCACGTGTTTTTTTGATTTTTCTGAAAATTCAAAAATTTGTTTATAATATATTTAATGGTTGTAGATAAATGACTGGATGAAACAGCCACCCTAGTGGCAGCCAACGCGTTCTTAAGTCTTTGTCATGCCTAAGGTTCAGGTTCAAATCCCCTTGAGACCTTTTTATTTTTCAACTTTTCACAACTTTCCAATTTTCAACTATTTTTCAAACCATTTTCACAACTGATTTTCACATATAATTAAATGGAAGCTTATAAATAACAAGTGACGCATGTGGGCCAATGGTTAATTTTTTCACCTTTGAGCTTAAGGTCATGAGTTCAACACTCCTTAGGACCAAAACAAATTTTTATCACTTGTTTTTTTTACATTTTCTGTCAAACTTCAATACTTTCAAAAACCAATCAAAACTTCTCATTTTGAGATGATTTTTTGCACACTTGTCATTTAATATATCTATTTTATGATTATGTTAAAAAATGCCAAAAAATATTTTCTTGTGATATATTTTTATTAGGTTTAAAATAGACGTTTTTAAGTATTTGTTAAATGTTTTTCAAAAATGTTTTCTTCTTGATTTTCAAACCTAATCTTTTTCAAAACCTCTTGTGAATAATTTTCACTTTTTAAACCTTTTCAAAACTTTCGAAATGTTTTAATTAACTTACACACCTCTTTTCCATGATCGATTCGATTTAATCTTTGAAAATACAAACCGAACTAGGTTTTTCTTCGAAAATCTTTCGAATTCAAAATCAAATTGATCATGGGCCTCCCTCACGGTGTAAGTCCCAAACCTCCTATGTACATACTTAGTTTCTTTGTACATATCCACCCCTTTGTGTACATGTACAATTCCTTGTACATATTCAACTTTTTTTGCAAATATTCAAGTAAACTAGCATCGTTCGCTAGTTTTTATCCGCTTGTTTATACACCAACTCCACTGGTATTAAGAGGAGCATTATTCTCGGTGAAACTGCTCTTAATTAGTGGGTCTTCCTTAAGGTGTAAGTCAAACTCCTTTGTATATATCCAAATATCACTAGCTTATCTGCTTGTTTTATACACTTGTTTATATATTGTCTTCATAAACTCCTATGAATGCATGCACAAACTTTATCATATATATACTTGTTCATGTTTATTTATGGTATTACAACTAGTATAACAACTAGGTTCCCCATAGCCTCCTCCTGGGCTTCGTACAAAAGAACTCCCTCGTTGAGTTAGCCTCCTATTGGGCTTTGTACAAAGGAACTCCTCTTGATATAGCCTCCTTGGGCCTCAAAAGAACTCCCTTATTGAGTTTAGCCTTCTCTTGGGCCTCATACAATTAAGAGACCTAGAAATCTCTAACAACCTCTTATTAGGCTTCCAATACAAAGAATCACCTTCGCTAGGATAGAAACCTAATGTATAGTTTCTCGGTGAAATCACTCTTAAAGAAAAGCCACATACCCTATACCCTTCTCTTGGGCTCCCATACAAGGACCTCGATGTCCATCGAAAGCCTCATCTTGGGCTCACAATACAAGGACCTCGATGTCCCCTGATAGCCTCCTCTTGAGCTTACAATACAAGGACCCACGAGCTTCTTAAAAGCATCCCCCAATCAATAACAAAACATTTCTCCTAAGTGTTCGCGAAAAGTGACGCTGCGAGGAATCGAATCAATTCAATATCCGCTCAAACGATTTACTCTTTTGATTTGTTTATAAAGATGCCGCGAGCATCAAGCTTTATTATTTTCAACACAAGAAAAATGATTATGAAAAAGGGGAAAGCTGTTAATACCCTCAATTGATATGATATGCATTACGACTAGCGCGAACAAGACGCAACGCATTGGGGAGATTCCGGGTAAGGGGGTTTGTTATATAAAGGGAATAGATGGAGCACCCTAAATATATACAGTTATCTATAGCTTTATATATGAATATGTTTGATATGTTTGTGTGTTTTAAATTGCTATTTCTATGATTGGGAAAGTTTCTCCTTTGGATTTTTAGAAGGATAGATTATGTGGGATCCTAGGTTTTGTTATTATTGTGCTCGCAAAGATCATTGGGATCTTCTGCATACATATCCCTTAATGGGAATTAGAGCATTTGTAGCTCGGATCTAAAGGGATCTATGGTTTGTTTGGTCTGAGGGAGAAGAATTTTGCTCGGCAAGGATGAGACCTTGTGCCTACGTATTCTCAAAGGTAAGTTGAGAAGGTCAGAGCAATCGTAGTTCCCACTTATGCTAGTGGAAGCAACGGGTTATTATTAAGAGACAAAGACAAATGTCATCTTAATGAAAAATGTATCTAATCTATTTCATCACATACATTTTGAAGGGATTGATGGATTAAATCTTTCATCGTAAGTTATAGGTGTTTTGCTTGAGTGTACAAGCGTTACCACTTACGAGTTAAGAAAGATGTTTTGAAAAGATGATTGAATCTTTTAATTGTAAGCATTGGGTGTTTTGCTTGAGTGTACAAGCGTTACCACTTACGATTAAGAGATGTTTTTGTTTGAAAAGAGTTTGAAAAGTTTTTGATTGTATGTGATGTGATAGATGAGATACTTCTTCCATAGAGATGACAGATGTCTAAATCTCGAGGAGAAATTGATTGGATTAAGGGATGCTTTGATTGGAAGCCCGGGGGTCCTTGTATTGTAAGCCCAAGAGGAGGCATTCTGAGGGTCATCGAGGGTCCTTGTATTGTTAGCCCAAGAGAAGGCATTCCGAGGGTCATCGAGGGTCCTTGTATGAAGCTCAAGAGGAAGCTATAGGGTATGGCTTTGGCTTTAAAGGGGTTTCAAGGAAACCATCCTCTTAGGATTTCAAGAGCGATTTCACGGGAAATCATACTCGTGGTTCTATCCTAGCGCGGGTGATTCTTTGTATTGGAAGCCCAATAGGAGGCTGTTAAGAGATTTCCTGGTCTCTTTCTTGTTTGATGCCCAAGAGAAGGCTAAACTCAACGAGGAGTTCTTTTGAACGAAGCCCAAGAAGAGGCTGACTCAGCAGGGGAGTGTTGTCTTATATGAAGCCTAAGCGGAGGCTAAACTCAGATGAATGAGTTTTCTTATATGAAGCCTAAGAGGAGGCTGAACTCAGATGAATGAGTTATCTTGTATAAAGCCCAAGCGGAGGCTAGACTCTGTGGGGAATCTAATTGTTAGACTAGTTGTTATGTTATAACTAGACAGTTATATAAACAAGTGTATGAAGTTTATTCACAGGAGTTTATGAAGGAAATATAAACAAATGCATGATGTTTATTTATAAGAGTTTATGAAGGAAATATAAACAAGTGTGTGTAAAACGGACGTTTAAAGCGAGCGTAACTTGATTATTTACAAGTTTGATTGTGTACAAGGGAATGAGTATGTACACGAATGAGTATGTATGTACAAGTAAATATGTATGTACATAGGAGGGTTGGGACTTACACAGTAAGGGAGACCCATTGGTTTTAAAGCAGTTTCACCGGGAATAATGCTCCTTTTAATACCAATGGTATTCAGTGTATATACAAGTGAAATGGAAACAAACGGACGAAGTTTGTCTATACTTGAGTATTTACAGAGATATTCGTATTATATACAAGTAAAATTGATATGTATATAAAATAATTGGATATGTACAAGGAAATAATTATGTACATAAAAGAATTTTGGGACTTACACCGTGAGGGAGGCCCATGATCGGTCGAGGAAAAACAAGTTCGGTTTTATCTTCAAATCGGATCGATCATGGAAAAAAGAGTGTAATTTTGTTTAAATGTTTTGAAAAGCTCTTGAAAGTATTTTTGAAAGATGAAATATACTTACAAGAAGTTTAGAAAAGATTCGAGTTTCAAAAGTTTGAAAGAAACGTCTTTGAAAGTGCTTTGAAAAGTACTCAAAACGTATCGTTTTCGGCTCGATAAAAATATAATCAAAAGAAAGTTTTTTTGAATTTTTTTGACATATTCTTAAAATAGACAAGTTAATTGACAAAAAATTACCTCAAAATGAGGAGTTTTGATTGGGTTTTGAAAGAGTCAAAGTTTGAAAAAAATGTGAAGAGAAAACAAAAAAGTTTGGCAAAAATGGTCCCAAGGCTACTCGAACCCGGGACCATTGGGCAAGGCGTGGCAAGGCAAAGCGTTAAGAGTAAGCTGGGAACCGCTGGGGCGGCAATACATCCGTTCACTTATGTTACTTCAATTAATTATATTATAAACTGATAATTTGAATTTCTGGAAAACGCGCGCAATGCTCTTCTTCTTCCTCGATCCTTCAATCAGCCATGGATTCTTCGTTTCTTGATGAAATTGCTCGATGTAAACATCAAACTTGACCGAAATTGATCCAGGAACATGATGATGTGGTTTAATTTCATTTATTTTTAGTTAAACATGATTGATTTTCCAGAAAAGACGAAGAACCCTAGTTCTTTAAAATCAAATTGAAATCGTATGGACATGGATTCAAGCAATTAGTTTAGGGTTATGATCGTTGAAGGTGTAAACAAAACGCCAAGAGTTTTTGAACTGGAAGTAAGAAATCAAGGATTTCAAGTGAGTCACTTACCTCTTGAAGCCGAGATCAAAATCTTCAAAGGAGTGCATAGCTGATGTTTAAGGATTGCTGGAGCACCAGTGAGCTTCAGGGAACGTGTGAGGATGGTCTGCTTGCCCTGAAATTGCCTGGATCATTCCAACCAAGTCCACTTGCATATGCTTGAAATGAAACTCGAATCCGGGTTTGGAAGTGTTACAGATCAAAAGTGATGGTTTGTATCATCCATATGGAGTATGTTGATGATGTTTGAATGATCAAAACACAACTAGCTCGAGCCAAATATCAGTTTTGAAGTTTAAGGCAATTTTTGCATGTTTTGAAATATGAAAAGCAATTCTGGTTTTTAGTGATTCTTATGTTGATTTTAAGTTTCAAACCAGTTACATATTGATTTTAAGACATGTTAGACACCAAATCTCTCATGGTTTTTCACAAGTTTTGAAAAATACAAGAATTCTCACTTTGAACTATGTTACTTGAAATTTAAGAAAGAAAAGAGAAAGCTTGTTCTTGCATAGCTTTGGTGTGGTTTCAAATGGCAAACATGACCTCTATTTATAGGTCAAAAAAATCAGATTAGCAAGCAAGGAAGATTGGCTTGGATTTGGACAACTTGCCTTAGAGGGCAAGAAAGTCATTTTTGCAATAAATGCAAAAGGAACCTTCCTTTTAACCATGGTTAAATTTCAACTTGATCTTATCTCATCATAATTACCTCTCATCTGATTTTTATCAGCTCTATCTATCTTGGCTAGGTGGCAAGGTTTCTAGAAGGAGAGAAAATCAAAAATGACTTGTAATCCTTGAAGCATGAACTTGAAACTTATGATTTTTGAACTCTATGTTTCAAAATCAAAAGTATAGCTAGACACAATGGATTTGCAAGTTCTTGGACATTTTGGAAAGCTTGTTTCAAGGGCTACAACTTTCATGTTTTGAGTTTTTTCTAATTCCAAATGGAACTATGTGAAAAAATGCCATGAAAGTAGGAAAAAATCACATTTTTTAACACTTTGAAAATTTTCTAAGTGTTGAAAATTTTGACTTTTTGTTGACTTTTCAAAATTTCTTGATTTTTTATGATCATAATGGATCATTTGAAGTATTTTGATGTTTGAAAAAGTTTTATCTTGAAAAAGTTGACTAAAAGTCAAAGTTTGACTTTTCAGTGCAGATGAAATTTCATCAGATGATCCAAAAATTGACTGATGAAAAATGTGAACTTCTGTGATGTTTTGAATCAAGAAATTCGGTCAAGATGTTGTATTGAAGATATGAAGATCAATCTCTAGGAAAACAATTCATTCATTGATCAGAAAATCAGTAATTGCTTATCCTCGATGAAAACCCTAATTGGTCGATCCTTGATAGATCATGAGGAAAAGTTGGATATCTGAAGATCAACTGTTGATGGTTGATTAAGATATATCAATTTAGGTGAGTGAGAACTCAAACCCTAATTGATTACCTCTTGAATCAGATGAAAAATTGAGGAAACCCTAATTTTGACCTGTAGAAGCCACACCCGATTAATTCTGTTCTGAACTGTTAGTGATGCAGTAATGCAAATGTAAGGTGGTATATTAGGTCAAAAATTGGGGTATGACAGATTCCCCTATTTAAGTTTCTTTAACCTGAGATATGAAGATGAAGATCTTCGTCTCGATAGGTGTGAAGAGACTTAAATATCAGAATACGCAAATTTTGGACCTAAGATACCAAAAGATGCGAGATGCAAAATGATTGCAAAAAAGTTCTCCCAGGACATATCAAAGATTGATATGCTGGGGAAAAATTTGTGAGGATGACTCGATCTGTCTAAGAAAAGAGAATCTTGTTTGTTGGGAAACAAGCAATATGTTTCACTGGGGAAATAGATTCACAATGCATGTGAATATCTGTTTCGCGAGGAGATTACCTTCTGTCAGCCTTGTGACAATGTTTAAGGTAAATGATATTACCAATTATCAGCCTTGTGATAGTTTATGGTAATGAGTTCTGAAGATATTACCAATTATCAGCGAAGTGATAACCGTAACAAGGTAATTCTTGAGAAAATTGCTGAGTATTCAGCCTTGTGAATAACAGTCAATGATGGAAACAGATCTCAAATGAGTTTCTATTTTCACAGCCACAATCTTGCTGGGGATCTTTCTCTTGAGAAGATGCGGGCATTTTGATTGAAAAGACACAGGTTTTCTTTTAGACAGAAAGACAACTGTGGAGATTTTCTTGAACTTTCATGATTTGAACTTGCTGAGAAGATCAATTGTTTTTATGATAAGTTTCAAGATGAAAAGAAAATAAGCGGCTCGGATGACGAGGCTATTGCTTATTGTTTGCAGGTATATTTTTTCTGTGAAATCTAAACCTGAGTTGGCTTAGAGACAAGATTCTATCCAGAAATGAATTGGAAAGAAACAGTCAATCAAGACTTCGTTCCCAATGAGGAATGATCTCAGCTGGGGAACAAGAGAGAAAAATGTATTTTTCTGCTTGGGGATAATCTACGGGAGAGATGACACACCCATACTTGTTTTTGGGAATAAATGCAACCTAAACAAGTGATGTTGAAGTAAACATTTGAGAAATGCAGAAATGCATTAATGATGCTATTATGTATGAATGATGAATGTCATGAATGTCATATGCATGCTGACGATACTTTGACAAGACAACAAAAAGTGTATTTGGGAAAAGGACTACGTCACAGTTCAAACAAATACTCAGCAAAATCTGCAGCCATGGTGTAGACGTTACTGATGATGAATCTGAGTTGCATGCTTTAAAATTTCCGAGAAAGGCATTTCATTGGCAACCTTGTTGGGGATTATTTTTGGATAAGAACACTGTCCTTTGAAGATCTCTGCTGAGGAGAAGAAGACTTCTTTAGCAGCTGTTCTAACTTTCAGAGGTTGAAACACTCGTGGAGAAAACTGTTGAAGTTCTTTCTGTGTTCGTAGTTCAAAGGAACATTTCGCTCTTATTTCAAAGATTTGAAGTAAAAATTCATTTAAAACTTTTTTTTTAGTTTCAAAAGTGATTTTCACAATAAAAAGCGTTATTTTGCAAAACAGAATAAATCAGGAATTGCAAACAAATGGGCACAAGGCTCAAATTTTATTGATAGAATGGTAATCAGCCAAAGGCGTGATTCCATGAACTATTTACAAGAGTTGGAAATGATAATTTATTGGGAAAAGGCTACATTGAAAGCAATGACCACTATTATCCCTAACAACTTTGAATTCCAACTGTGCTTGTTGCTTCAGAAGACTTGATTGAAGATCCATCGATGGAAGATTCTTCAGATTGACGAAGTACAGACTGATGCAGTTACTTTGTCATTTTTTGTATCCTTAATTTTTGCCTAGAATTCCTTTTCAGGTTTTCAATCTATCAGGATGATTTCTGTTTATTGTCTCTAATTTTTTCCCGGACCGCCTTTTCGTGTTTTCACCACCGAGACGCTATTTTGCCTAAGCCGCCCTTTTCTTTCGACTTCACCGAGTTGTTCTTTTGTTTTTAGACAAAGTATTTCTTGATCTGATCAAGATTTATGTGGATGCGGGAGTTCATCACCATCCATGGTGTGAGAGTCATAGCACCGTAAAAGCTTCTTTGACGATGTATGGGCCTTCGTAATTAGGAGTCCACTTGCCCCTAGAATCGTTGAAAAGATAGAATCTTTTTACACGAGGTCGCCTTCCGAATTCACGAGGTCGAACCTTTTGTCGAAAGCTCTTCATCCTTCTTTGATATAACCTGCCCATGACATGTATGGTCGCTTTTCTCGATTAAGTTCGGCTGGTCGATTCGCTTTGACACCATTCGGCCTCGGATAACTTAGTTTCCATGATAAATCTCATTGACGGAATCTCAACTTCTACGGGAGCACCGCCCATGCCGATACTAGAGAAAAGGAGTTGCCTCATGAAGTGCGATCAAGTACGATACCCATGCAGCAAATGGCGATTTCGGCCAATCTTTGTAAGTGATGACCATCTTCTGGACGATCTTTTTGATGTTCTTGTTGGCAGCTTCAACGGCGCCGTTCATCTTTGGTCGGTAAGGAGATGAGTTATGATGCTCGATCTTGAATTCCTCACACAATTCTTTCATCATTTTGTTGTTCAAGTTTGATCCATTGTCTGTAATGATCTTACTTGGAACTCCATATCGGCAAATGAGGTTATTCTTAATGAACCTCACAACCACTTGTCTTGTAACGTTGGCGTAAGATGCTGCTTCGACCCATTTGGTGAAGTAATCAATAGCCACTAGAATAAAGCGATGTCCGTTGGACACTTTTGGTTCAATCATCCCGATCATGTCGATGCCCCACATGGAGAAAGGCCATGGAGAAGAGAGAACGTTGAGAAGAGTCGGTGGCACGTGGATCTTATCTGCGTAGATCTGGCACTTGTGACATCTTTTGACGTGTTTACAGCAATCAGATTCCATTGTTATCCAATAGTATCTCGCTCAAGATTTTTTCTGACATTGCATGTCCATTCGAATGAGTTCCAAAGGACCCTTCATGCACTTCGTGAATTATCGTGTTCGCCTATGTCCGCCGACGATCCGAAGGGACCATATCGAAGTTTCTTTTGTATAGAACATCTTCATTCAGGAAGAAATTTCTAGAAAGCCTCCTTAGAGTTTTCCTGTCTTTGTATGATGTCCCGAGTGGGTACTCCTGAGTTTGAAGGAAACGTTTGATGTCGTGGAACCACGGTTTATCATCGAAGACAGCTTCAGTTGTAAAGACATATGCAGGTCTTTCAAGGCGTCTGATACGGATTTTAGGCATATCATTCCAATTGTTGACTTTGAACATGGAAGATAGAGTAGCAAGCGCCCGCCATTCGACTCGATCTCGAGGATATGATGCGCTCAACTTTGTTGAAGAAAGTCAACAAACGTCTTGCATAATCTCTGTATGGAATCAAACCAAGATGATGAGTTTCATACTTGTCTTTGATTTGATTGATCACAAGGGCTGAATCTCCATATATGTCAAGGATCTTGATCCTCAAGTCGATGGCTTCTTCGATACCCATGATACAATCTGGCGGAAAACGGGATATGAGAACCCTCGGGAGTAATGATGATCGCCCCAATTCCATTGCCAAAACGTTAATCGCTTCCATCAAAGATCGACCCCATCTAGATTCTCGATCGACCTTCGGTAATGGTTCGTCACAATCTTTCATCTTGGTACATAACATCCTCGCCGTGAAGTCAAACTTGAGAGATTGGTATTCGCTGAGCGGTCGATAAGCCAAGTGATCGGCAAGAATGCTTCCTTTGACCGCTTTTTGAGCACGGATCGATGTCATATTCGATAATAGCATCCGCCATCGAGCAATTCTTCCCTAAGTATGTGCTTTTCAAAGACGCATTTGATTGGATCCATTTTGAGATTAACCAAGTCGGTGATTGATCATGCATCATGAGACGCTTCAAGCCCACACCAAAGCACAACATGTTTTCTCGAGCATGGAGTAACGAGTCTCACAACTGTGAACTTTTACTCAAGTAGTAGATGGCATGCTCTTTTCACCGTTTCATCTTGTTGTCCAAGCACGCAGCCCATGGAATCTTCTAGCACGGTAAGGTACAAGATTAATGGTCTTCCTTCGATTGAGGAATCAATATTAGAGGTTTTGATGATATTCCTTGATAATCACAAACGCTTTTGGCAATCTTCCGTCCACACAACCTCTTGATTTTGCGAGAAGCTTGAATATCGCCCACAAGTAGCGCTATTTGAGAGATAAACTGAGATGTAATTCAACCGCCCAAGAAATCCTCTTACTTGCTTTTCTCAGATGTGGTATAGGCATTTCTTGAATAGCCTTGACTTTGTCGTGGTCAACTTCAATACTCTTTGATCGACGATGAAACCTAGGAGTTTTCCAGATCTTACCCCGGCATTTGTTAGATCGTGTAGAGTCAAATTTTAATCACAAACAACTTCAAGAGATATTCTATATGTTCTTCTTCAGTGTCAGACTTTGCTATCATGTCGTCCACGTAGACTTCGATCTCTTTGTGCATCATGTCATGAAAGAGAGTAGTCATCACCCTTTGGTAAGCGCGCCGCATTCTTTAATCCAAACGCATTACTTTGTAGCAAATGTGCCCCATGGCGGATGAAAGATGTCTTCCATGTCTTCGAGCCATTCGATCCGATTATGCCGTAAAAACCGTCCATGAAGGAAAAGACGTTGAATTTTGCAGTGCTATCCACTAGCATGTCGATATGCGGTAGTGGGAAATCATCTTTTGGACTAGCTTTATTCAAGTCCCGGTAGTCAACACACATTCGACCTTCCGCCTTCTTCGAGACAGTACTATGTTGGCTAGCCATTGAGGATATTCGAGGTGACAAGAAAGCTCCGCTGTCGCTTTTGAACTTCCTTTTGATTTTGTCGGCCATCTCTCGGGTGAACTCTTCTCATTTTGTTTAACTGTGGATGTAACACCCCATCTAAATACCCGAATATATTAATTAAATTAATATCTAAATCGCCTTTCATCGTAGTTAACACGAAAATACGGATGTCACAATTAATAAATAAAACCAAACTTCCAATAAACAAGAGCTTGCTAATCGAGGATCAACACTTTCAATAATCACCAAGTTAAGACCATGTCTTACACAATGAAAATATCATAACCAAAAACGGAATAATTCAATCATTATTACTCCCAACAAAGTTTTAAATAAATAATAAACCAATGTCTAATTCCTCATCTAACGCTCCCAGTTACAATCTAATCGAGCATGACATCGACACGCGACTTAAACGATGAGCTCTAGAGCCATCCTCACCGACTCCTCACCGCTAACTTTAATCGAAAAGGGTAAAGTAAGGGTGAGACTTCTCATAATTAAAACATATTATGTTTCTCATTTAACAATATATTACAAGATATCATATCACCCACTTAACACAAATCGAATTTAACACACAACCATATTCATATAAGTCATCATGCATAATCATTACAACAAAAAGAATTGCAACACGGAAGACATCCTAACATGTCACAATTCCATGCAAACACAAATGCACTCAATGCATGCGCAATCGACACGTGACTAAGTCACCCAACACCGATCCATCATCAACCGGATAGAGCATCATCGATTCGCCCATAACCACGCGGACACGAATCCAGCCTAACCACCCATCCTCACTCGGGTATCGATTATCGGCAATCCAAGTCAAATTCCGCACAATGGGAATTAATTTCACCAAAACAATGCATATGCACGCACATCTCTAGCATGCAACATCAATCAGTCTATGCATTAAATCAACTTAATATAACCGAATCAAACAAATCAACATGATATTTCAGTCCATCATGCATAAAATAACAACAGCATAAACATGTTTTACATCTACACAATACCAATACATCCATCATCACAGGATCTCTGCTACATACACGTCAATATGCATTAGTAAAAAATCCATCTATTTCGGAATTCGACTCATTTTCAAAATATTTTCAAGTTTTTGGAAATCTTTTCATTTTATAAAATAGAGCAATAAATTTGAGAAATAACGTCCAAAACGGCACTCAAAACGGACTTACGGTTTAAAAGTTATGAATTTTCAAAGTTTAAATATTTTTCAAAAATAAACAGCAGAACCCGATTCCTACATATACAGGAACCGGTTCCTGCGAAGTTCAAAAATGAGCTTTCTGGAAAAATGTATGGGAACCCGGTTCCTACCTATACAGGAACCGGTTCCTGAGTGCAATTTTCAGGTTTTTATAAAATTTTCAAAGTGGAACCCGGTTCCTACCCATACAGGAACCGGTTCCTACGTGTTGCAGAGCCATTTTCTGCACTTTTGACAGCATTCATCCATTCTCAATCAAATCCAAATTTGCCCATACGAATCCCAACATAGGAAACACTAACACACATCCAATTGGCATCATTATCACATCAAACAACATGTTTTCATCATTTCTTTTCCTCTACTGACACCTAAATATTTTCAATCCATAATCTGACACTAACTGACACAATCTGACATCATCTGACACAATTAGGTATACATCCATGAAACCTAGAAATTCCCAAACTAAGGTTTCCTAACATGCTATGATCTATAGTATCAAAATCAAAACCTATAATACGAAATAATCAATCGAAATCACCCCTTACCTTGTGGGTTCTTCGAATTCTGAAACTTCTAGGTCTTCTTCCTTCTTTCTCCTCTTCTCAACTTCACGTATCTTTGTTTTCTCCAAAATGACTCTATTTTCCTTCTTTCCTTATTTTATTCCTTTTATTCCTTTTATTCCTTATTAACATAAATAAATAAACTTTACTCCTCACACCTCAATTAAATCCATAATTAATCTCAATAATTCAATATGTTAATAAATTATGTTCTCAATTAATTTAATAATTAAAAATCATAATTATTTAATTACCGAATTATTTTGGGGTGTCACAGTGGACACTCCGGTCTTAATGGCAAGTGATGCTCTACGATGCTGGTATCTAAACCCGGCATATCTTGGTAGGACCAAGCGAACACATCAACGTATTCTTTGAGAAGATCTATCGCTTGCCCTTGACGTTGCCGAGTAGAGCCCGATGTTCACTTTTTGTCTTCCTCGTAACCTAAGTTGATTGCTTCCAAAGGCTCTTGTGAGGTGAATGATTCTTTCCTCGTGCTTAAGTAGTCGAGAAATCTCATCCGAGATCTCTCTTCAACTTCTTCCTACGACTTCACCGGGATTTCAAAGTTGGGAGAGAGCATAGAGTTATTGCTTTCAATGGATTTGTCCATTTGTTAATCTGCATTTTTTGATTTATGTTTGATTAATTAACTTTTCCTTTTTTAGACAAAGTTAATGTGAAAGTGTATGCAGATCTTTTATTATTATTATTATTTTTTTTGGAGATTTTTTTTTGAAGATTTTTATTGTGTTTTTTAGGATTACCATTTCCAAGAAAAGGGTAAAAACGAAAAAACAAACACAAAATGTGGAATCAAAACAACGCATTTTTATTTATGATTCACAATATGAAACAGGGCCCTAAAATACAAACTCATTTGTCTTGGGCAAGACAAAGAGAAATTATTTAAAAGCTAAACCCTATAAAACATCTCTTCGCTTTGGGCGAGGCGAGAGTTCAAAATAAAAGCAAAATAAACTACTTAGGACTATGAACATTAGTCCGAACTTCAACAGGCTTCCAATAGTAGCGAACTCCTTGGATGTCAAGATACTCTGGTAGTTTTCCACTTGGCTTATTTCTTGAGTAGACTTGGTCGTTGGTCTAATGTGCTTTGAAGACTGGACGGTTGACCTTACGTTTTGTGCTGCTAAAGCGATCTTCTTCTGCTTGATTGGCAGATCGAGGAGCATGGAATACAGCATACGTGTTTTCAAATGGCATGCGTGCTGGATTTTTGGGATGTACTTCCCAATCTTCTGAGTGAAGAGACTCATTGTCAGCGACGCTTCCAATTGCTTTAATTGTATTCTTGATTTTCAAGAATTACATTGATGTAGTGATAGTTAACATCCGCTTAACAAACTTGGCAAGTTAAAGCGAGATCTTCACTGGGATCTCAATCTATTGATGAGATCGATAGATGTATAACTCTTCCGTTGACTAGGATACTCAAACGGATCGTCCCATCCAGCTTGGTTGATGTCTTCAATTCGATTTTAGAGCTGTCGTGATATTTCACCATGTAGTCAAACTTTCCACTTGGTTCTCCCAAGGTATCCCAAATTTCAAAAGGGATAGGTGGATTTTCATTCTCATTGTTTTGTAGGGACATGCCTTGAAATTGGTCACTCGGAGGATAGAATGGCGCGTACGATTCTTCCTGGGACACATATTCAGAGCTGGTGAGATAAGTGCTCCATTCTTCATATCCGAGAGATCATCTTCGCCACCTTCATCCAGAAGAACATTAACCTCTTGAAGAAAGTGGTTTAAGAAACCCCCACTGTGGAATACTTCTCTGATTGGACGAAGAGCTTCATCCCTTTGATCATCTTTTGGAAATACTGGTGCAAATCCAGTTTATGTCTCGTTGATGTGTTTTATTGCTTGTCCTCAACCTCGCTATCGTGGATGAAAGAAAAGCCGGACAAATGGTCGACTAGTAAAGCTTGTTCACCGATGATGGTTACTAGCTTCCCATTTATCAGAACTTCGCTTTTTGATGGAGAGTGGATGTCACCGCCTGCTTGTATCCATGGTCTTCCTAGCAAACAACTCAGAGGCGCTAGCACGCCCATGACCTGAAGGTGATTTGAAGGTATATGGACCAATCGTCATTGGAAGATCGACTTCCCAATAATGATTTCCTTGACCCATCAAAGGCTCTTACCACTATATCATTGAATTTCATCCATGCTCTTTGTAAGACAAACGAGCGAGAGTCGCTTTTGGCATTACATTCAAGGATGAACCATCTAGTACGTTGGACAAAGAGTCCGATTGGAAAATCATTGAGATATGCAGAGCCAGATTGTGATTTTTTCCTTCTTCTGGGAGTTCTTCATCACTGAAGCTTAAATTGTTGCAAGTTGTTATATTGCCTACAATTCCTCCAAACCGATTCAGAAGTTACGCCGTGATTCACGAAGCTTGATCTAGCACCTTCATTAAAGCCTCGTGAGCTTCGAATTCGTAAGTAGATAGTATTGAAATCTTGAGGAGTCCGATCACCTAATCTACAACTCAGACTTTCTTGATCAACTTCAAGATCTCGTCGAAATGAAAGTTAACATGGGTTCCACTGCACGGACCAACATTTATGTTTGATTATCTCATGAACCCCATGGGATTCTGGAGGTGTATTAACCGATTCTCCCCACCACGGGAACAACAGGTTGCTTTGGGAGCAACGGAGCATGTACGCGTCCACTTCGCGTTACTCGTCCTATCTCAGTTATGTTAACATCTGTTGAAAGAGTTGGTATGGGTTTCTCCTTCCCATCTTCTATCATAGTTGCACTGTATTGATAGGGAATTGCTTTGTTAGAAATGTATGGAACAGACAAAGTGACAAATCACCAAGGAGATTTTCCAAACTTTGGACCATTGTACTCAATTTCTACACATTCAGCACATTGAAACAGGGATAATGACGCTACTTCGGGAATTTCTGAGTTGATATCTGAGACTAAAAGCTCATGCGGAAAATGCCCTATCGTATTCACATCATAATCGTTTCTATTTCTGAAGACCTGAAGATCGCCAATGTCTATTAACCGTTGAATGTCTGCCCTCACAGTTGGACATCCTCGAAAGTCTTTGAAGCAGATTCTCAGCTACGAGTCGTGAGTTTAGCTTAAGGCGCCCATTGTATCAGTATGTACCATGGAGTCAGACTATACTTTCTCTTATCAAATTCACATTGACAAGATACCGATCAGATTCCTTAGTATCAAATTCAAAGATGTCCACTATGATTGGGAAGTGGATTTGCTTGCACATTTGATTTGTGTTCGAAGGAGATAATATTAGACCTTACTAACCTTTGTACTCGACTTTCAAGCTATGCAATGCTCAAGATCATGACCCGTGCCCCTTGATGAAAAGGGCAAGATACGCCCCGCTTTGTACCACCATGGTAATTTTTCTCGTACCGAGGTGGTAACCTTGTTTGCACAAGATTCCTTTCTATTAATGCAGATATAATTCCGAGTACGCTATTGAATCGGATCAAACTCATGACCCCGCAAGGTTGTGATTGTTGAATTGTTGAGCCGTTGTCGAGGTCGTTGAGTTTGTTGGAATCATGGAGCAATTCCTCAGATTTGAGCTTGTATTCACAATCGGTGTTACGACACCACCGTTGTTGTTGATCGACATTCCTCCTTGGTTTCTCGATATACCATTCGATGTCATGTTCCTTTTCTTTGGAAAATTGGTTCCAACCCTCTTGGTTCCACCGAAGTTCCTATTTCTCCGTTAGGCCCCTGACTTTCTTCTAGTCGCATTCCCATGTTTACCATCTCGGAAATCTCCGGAGCGCTTAGAGATCATGCTCATAGTAAAATGGGCCAAGAGTGTTTAAGAAAACCTTGGTCATTTCTTTTTCCTCCGACGGGTTGACTTGGCAGCAATTTCCTCCAACGCTGGGCGATTCTTTGAACGCCTCTTTTCCTTCTCGAGACATGGAGCGAGTTGATCTCGATCCGAGCCATGTCCAAGTTGAATTTGTATCATGGACGAAGGCTCGCCTAGGTCATTGAATGTCCGGATATTCGCACTGCCCAGTCCCATGTACCACTTCAGCAAGACCGTGAGACTATCTTGAAAATAGTGAATGAGCAACCGTGATTGTCATTATATGTAGACATCTTCCTAGCGACATCGTGAAGATGACTCAAGGTGAATTTCTTTATACTTTTCAAAGTCGGGACTTTGAATTTAGTGGGTATCCTTACGCGAGGAACCAGGCACGATCGTATGCTTTCCCAAACAATTCCTTTCCACGGATTGTTTTGATCTCAAGATGCATCTTGTGGAGCTGCTCGGAGATTCTCCATCCGCCACGAATTGTGTTTTCGGGTTATGATAGACTTCTTCATCCACATGAGTGTGAACTACGTAGTCGAGTTCGCCATGATCGGTTGAGAAACCGCATAGTGACTTGTGGAAAAGTTACCCATGCCGTGGAGGTGTTGAGTTCTGTGAAGTAGGCACCTCAAACGTGGTTGTTTGTACCTGAGAAGCGGGCTGACGAAATCCGATGCCGAAATTGAAAGGCATGCCCCATGGATAACCTTCTGGCATACTGAAGAGAGGGTTGCTAACTGCAACAGTAGAAACTGGAGTAGTAGTGATCTCTGAGATCGCTGCTTGATTTTGACTGCTCAATGTTGCTTGCTGACTTTGTGCAGTTGCCAATGAACTTACCAAAGAAGTGAGTCTCTCCACCTCTCCTTAAAGTGTTGTTACTGTGCTACGAAGCTCAACATTTTCTTTTCGAAGCCCACACCAAAGCACAACATGTTTTCTCGAGCATGGAGTAACGAGTCTCACAATCTGTGAACTTTTTACTCAAGTAGTAGATGGCATGCTCTTTCTTACCGGTTTCATCTTGCTGTCCAAGCACGCAGCCCATGGAATCTTCTAGCACGGTAAGGTACAAGATTAATGGTCTTCCTTCGATTGGAGGAATCAATATTAGAGGTTCTGACAGATATTCCTTGATACTGTCAAACGCTTTTTGGCAATCTTCTGTCCACACAACCTCTTGATTTTTATGAGAAGCTTGAATATCGCCCACAAGTAGCGCTATTTGAGAGATAACTGAGATGTAATTCAACCGTCCAAGAAATCCTCTTACTTGCTTTTCAGATGTGGCGAGGCATTTCTTGAATAGCCTTGACTTTGTCGTGGTCAACTTCAATACCTCTTTGACCGACGATGAAACCTAGGAATTTTCCAGATCTTACCCAAAGGTGCATTTGTTAGATTCAAAGGAGTGAAATTTCCTTAATCACAAAC
This sequence comes from Vicia sativa, assembly GCA_021764765.1. Classification (NCBI taxonomy): domain Eukaryota; kingdom Viridiplantae; phylum Streptophyta; class Magnoliopsida; order Fabales; family Fabaceae; genus Vicia; species Vicia sativa. The sequence goes on along the minus strand of CM038795.1, from coordinate 224,301,487 downwards.
AACTACAAGAGATATTCTATATGCTCTTCGGTCGACTTTGCTATCATGTCGCCCACGAGACTTCGATCTCTTTGTGCATCATGTCATGAAAGAGAGTAGTCATCGCCTTTGTAAGTCATACCTGCATTCTTTAATCCAAACGGCATTACTTTGTAGCAAATGTGCCCCATGGCGTGATGAAAGATGTCTCTCCATGTCTTCGGAGCCATTCGATCCGATTATAGCCTAAAACCGCCCATGAAGGAAAAGACGTTGAATTTTGTGCTATCCACTAGCATGTCGATAGCGGTAGTGGGAAATCATCTTTGACTAGCTTTATTCAAGTCCCGTAGTCAACACACATTCGACCTTTCCGCCTTTCTTCGAGATGTACTATGTTGGCTAGCCATTGAGGATATTCGAGGTGACGAGAAAGCTCGCTGTCGCTTTTGAACTTCCTTTTGATTTTGTCGGCCATCTCTGTGAACTCTTCTCGCCTTTTGTTTAATCGGTGGATGTAACACCCCATCTAAATACCCCGAATATATTAATTAAATTAATATCTAAATCAGCTTTCATCAGAGTTAACACGGAAAATACGGGATGTCACAATTAATAAATAAAACCAAACTTCCAATAAACAGTAGCCATGCTACACTGAGGATCAACACTTTCAAATAATTCAGTCAAGTTAAGACCATGTCTTACACAGCGGAAAATATCATAACCAAAAACGGAATAATTCAATCATTATTATTCCCAAAAAAGTTTTAAATAAATAATAAACCAATGTCTAATTCCTCATCTAACGTTCCCCAGTGTTACAATCTAATTAGAGCATGACACTGACACGCGGACTAAAACGATGAGCTCTAGAGCCATCCTCACCGACTCCTCAGCTGCTAACTTTAATCTGAAAAGGGTAAAGTAAGGGTGAGACTTCTCATAATTAAAACATATTATAAGCTTCTCATTTAACAATATATTACAGCATATCATATCACCCACTTAACACAAATCAGAATTTAACACACAACCATATTCATATAAGTCATCATGCATAATCAATAAGCAACAAAAGAATTGCAACACTGGAAGACATCCTAACATGTTACAATTCCATGAAAACACAAATGCAGACTCAATGTATGCGGTACCGACACGTGACCAAGTCACCCAACACTGATCCATCATCAACCGGATACAGTACCATCGATTCGTCCATAACCACCCGGACACGAATCCAGCCTAACCACCCATCCTCACTCGGGTATCGGTTATCGGCAATCCAAGTCAAATTCCGCACAATGGGAATTAACTTCACCAAAACAATGCATATGCACGCACATCTCTAGCATGCAACATCAATCAGTCTATGCATTAAATCAACTTAACATAACTGAATCAAACAAATCAACATGATATTTCAGTCCATCATGCATAAAATAACAACAGCATAAACATGCTTTACATCTACACAATACCAATACATCCATCATCACAGGATCTCTGCTACATACACGTCAATATGCATTAGTAAAAAATCCATCTATTTCGGAATTCGACTCATTTTCAAAATATTTTCAAGTTTTTGGAAATCTTTTCATTTTATAAAATAGAGCAATAAATTTGAGAAATAACGTCCAAAACGGCACTCAAAACGGACTTACGGTTTAAAAGTTATGAATTTTCAAAGTTTAAATATTTTTCAAAAATAAACAGCAGAACCCGATTCCTACATATACAGGAACCGGTTCCTGCGAAGTTCAAAAATGAGCTTTCTGGAAAAATGTATGGGAACCCGGTTCCTACCTATACAGGAACCGGTTCCTGAGTGCAATTTTCAGGTTTTTATAAAATTTTCAAAGTCGAACCCGGTTCCTACCCATACAGGAACCGGTTCCTAAATGTTGCAGAGCCATTTTCTGCACTTTTGACAGCATTCATCCATTCTCAATCAAATCCAAATTTGCCCATACGAATCCCAACATAGGAAACACTAACACACATCCAATTGGCATCATTATCACATCAAACAACATGTTTTCATCATTTCTTTTCCTCTACTGACACCTAAATGTTTTCAATCCATAATCTGACACTAACTGACACAATCTGACATCATCTGACACAATTAGGTATACATCCATGAAACCTAGAAATTCCCAAACTAAGGTTTCCTAACATGCTATGATCTATAGTATCAAAATCAAAACCTATAATACGAAATAATCAATCGAAATCACCCCTTACCTTGTGGGTTCTTCGAATTCTGACACTTCTAGGTCTTCTTCCTTCTTTCTCCTCTTCTCAACTTCATGTATCTTTGTTTTCTCCAAAATGACTCTATTTTCCTTCTTTCCTTATTTTATTCCTTTTATTCCTTTTATTCCTTATTAACATAAATAAATAAACTTTACTCCTCACACCTCAATTAAATCCATAATTAATCTCAATAATTCAATATGTTAATAAATTATGTTCTCAATTAATTTAATAATTAAAAATCATAATTATTTAATTACCGAATTATTTTGGGGTGTCACAACTTTCCCCAACTAAAAGAGTTTTCGTCCTCGAAAACATACCTCAGACAAATAGTTCGGGATACGAGTCCTTCATCTGACTCTCCAGCTCCCAAGTGACATTTCCATCCGCTGGTCCTCCCCAAGCCACTCTTACCAATGCAATCTCTTTGCCTCGCAACTGTTTCAACTTCCGATCCTCTATCCTCACAGGTACCGCTTCCACAGTCAAATTCTCTCATACCTGTATATCATCTACCCGAATCTCATGAGACGGATCAGCAATGTACTTCCTCAGTTGAGACACATGAAAAACATCATGCAGATTCGCAAGTGACGGCGGCAAAGCAATCTGATATGCAACCTTCCCAACTCTCTTGGTAATCTGAAAAGGACCAATAAATCGTGGAGTCAACTTCTTTGACTTCAAAGCTCGACCAATACCCGTCATCGGAGTAACTCGCATAAAAACATGTTCTCCTTCACTAAACTCAAGATCTTTCCTCCTCTTATCATGGTAACTTTTCTGACGACTCTGAGAAGTTCTCATCTTCTCCTGAATCATCTTAATATTTTCCGAATTTTGTTGAACAATCTCTGGTCCAATCACCGCACTCTCTCCAGATTCATACCAACATAACGGAGTCCGACACCTCCTACCATACAATGCCTCAAACGGAGCCATACCAATACTCGAGTGAAAGCTATTATTGTAGGTAAACTCAATCAATGGTAGATAACTATCCCAAGCTCCACCCTTCTCTAACACACAAGCTCTCAGCAAATCTTCCAACGACTGAATCGTTCTTTCCGTCTGACCATCTGTCTGCGGATGATAAGCGGAACTTAAACGCAACTTAGTACCCAAAGCTTCTTGTAATCCCGTCCAGAACTTAGATGTAAACCTCGGATCTCGATCCGACACAATACTAGAAGGAATACCATGTAGACTCACAATCTTTTCAACATACAACTCTGCTAACCTTTCCATCGGATAATCCATTCTTATCGGAATAAAGTGAGCAGATTTCGTCAACCGATCCACAATAACCCAGATAGAATCACAATTCTTCGCTGTCCTTGGCAACCCAGACACAAAATCCATAGAGATTCCATCCCACTTCCATTCTGGAACAAACAACGGCTCCATCAATCCTGACGGTTTCTGATGCTCGATTTTTGACTTCTAGCAAACCAAACAAGCATACACAAACTCAGCAATTTCCTTTTTCATTCCCGGCCACCAAAACAACTTCTTTAAATCATGGTACATTTTAGTAGCACCGGGATGAATACTCAACCCGCTACGATGTCCTTCTTCCAAAATACTCTTTCTAATCTCGGCAACATCCGGAACACACACCCGATCACCAAACCTCATAACTCCGTTCTCATCAATTCTGAACTCACCTCCTTGACCTTGGTTGATTAATGTCAACTTATCAACTAACCCAATATCAGACTTCTGTCCATTTCTAATCTCTTCCAAAATACCACTAGTCAGCTTCAACATGCCCAATTTCACACTATTCTGAGTAGTTTCACAAACCAAACTCAGATCTCTGAACTGCTCAACCAAATCTAACTCACATACCATTAACATCGACATATGCAAGGACTTCCTACTCAAAGCATCCGCAACAACGTTTGCCTTACCAGGATGGTAATTCAAACCGAAATCATAATCCTTTAGAAATTCCAACCATCTTCTCTGCCTCATGTTCAGTTCTTTCTGATCAAAGAGATACTTCAGACCCTTATGATCACTAAACACCTCAAAACGAGAACCATATAAGTAATGCCTCCACAACTTCAAAACAAACACAACAGCTGCCAACTCCAAATCATGAGTCGGATAATTCCTTTCATGTACTTTCAATTGTCGTGAAGCATACGCCACAACCTGATTCTCTTGCATCAACACACCACCTAATCCCATCAGTGATGCATCACAATACACAACAAAAGACTTAGTCGGATTCGGCAAAATCAAGATCGGAGCACTTGTCAACCTCCTCTTCAGCTCTTGAAATCCTTTCTCACATTCAACATCCCAAACAAATATCTGACCCTTCCTGGTCAACTTAGTCAACGGCAACGCTAGTTTGGAAAATCCTTCTATAAACTTCCGGTAATAACCTGCAAGACCCAGAAAACTACGGATCTCAGAAGCATTCTTCGGCGCTTCCCACTGAGACACCGCTTCTACCTTCGTAGGATCAACAACAATCCCATTCTTGGAAATTACATGGCCAAGAAAACTTACTTCATCCAACCAGAATTCACACTTGGACAACTTCGCATAAAGCTTCTTCTCTTTCAACAACTCCAACACAATTCTGAGATGTTCTGCATGCTCCTCATCGCTCTCCGAATAAATTAGAATATCATCAATAAACACCACAATGAACTTGTCAAGATACGGATGAAATATCCTGTTCATATACTCCATGAAAACACCAGGTGCATTAGTAACTCCAAACGGCATAACAGAATATTCATAATGCCCATACCTCGTTCTAAATGCGGTTTTCTGAATATCCTCTGACTTCACACGAATCTGATGATATCCAGATCTCAGATCAATCTTACTGAATACACAAGCTCCAACGAGTTGGTCCATCAAATCATCAATCCTCGACAAGGGATACCGATTCTTGATAGTAACCTTATTCAGTTGTCTGTAATCAACACATAACCTCATCGAACCTTCTTTCTTCTTAACTAACAACACCGGAGCACCCCACGGCGAAACACTCGGATGAATGAACTTCTTTTCAAGTAATTCCTCTAACTGCTTCTTCAGTTCAGCTAATTCAGATGCCGACATGCGATAAGGCGCCATCGACACCGGACTAGTTCCAGGAATTAGATCTATAGTAAATTCTACCTCTCTCTCAGGTGGCAATTCACTAACGTCTTCCGGAAACACCTCTAGAAATTCATTCACCACTGGCAATCCATCACCCTTTGCTTTTTCTTCCGCTTCTATCGCAGAATACAACATAAACACCACTGCACCATCTTTCACAGTTAAGTTCATCTGCTTAACTGACATAATCTCATTTTCAACTTTAACCTCTTCAGGGAAAATGACCGTCTTCTCAAAACAGTTGATATGAACCTGGTTGAATTCCAACCGCCATTCCAAGGATGACATCAAGTTGTTCTAGCGGTAGGCACACTAAATCCATAATGAAACCCCTACCAAAATCACAACAGACAATCCTACAAACATATGAAGTAGTCACTGAACCCGACGCAGGAGTATCAATAACCATACTTCCATCCATATTAGAAATTTCCAAATTTAATCTTTTAGCACAATCTAACGCAATAAAAGAATGCGTAACTCCAGTATCAATAATCGCAATCAAAGGTATGTCATTAATAAACATGTACCTTTAATCACCGATCATCCGTTTAGTATCCGATCCGACAATGCAAACACTTTACCACCGCTTGTTCTTCTTGTTTCAGACCGAGGACGAGTATGACCTTCTTCACCACAGTAACAAGTCACTACTCTCACTCAATCATTGGCCACATGGCCAAGCTTCCCACACTTGAAACACTTCTTATCAAGATTTTCCATCCACCATACGATGTCCTGCCTCACCACACTTGTAGCACTTAACGGAAGAACCGGAATCTCCACCGCACTTCTTCCAACCACCGGATCTCCGATTCCTATCATAAGGCTTACCACGATCCATCTGTTGCTTACCTTTCTATCAACATACCGTCAGCAAAGGTGACGCTAGAGGATTCGAACGTGAGTTCGGATTCTCTGGCTCGAAATGATTTACTCTTTTGATTTGTTTATAAAGATGCCGCGAGCATCAAGCTTTATTATTTTCAACACAAGAAAGATGATTTAATGATTATGAAAAAGGGGAAAGCTGAAATACCCTCAATTGATATTGATATGCGTAACGACTAGCGCAAACTAGACGCAACGCATCGGGAGATTCCGAGTAAGGGGATTGTTATATAAAGGAATAGATGGAGCACCCTAAATATATGTAGTTATCTACAGCTTTATATATGAATATATTTGATATGTTTGTGTGTTTTAATTGCTATTTCTAAGATTGGGAAAGTTTCTCCTTTGGGATTGTAAGAAACGAAGATTAGGTGGGATCCTAGTGTTTATTATTATTGTGCTCGCAAAGATCTGTGGATCTTCTGCATACATATCCCCTAATGGGAATCAGAGCATTTGTAGCTCGGATCTAAAGGGATCTATGGTTTGTTTGGTCTGAGGGAGAAGAATTTTGCTCGGCAAGGATGAGACCTTGTGCCTACGTATTCTCAAAGGGAAGTTGAGAAAGTCAGAGCAATCGTAGTTCCCACTTATGCTAGTGGAAGCAACGGGTTGTTATTAAGAGACAAAGACAAATGTCATCTTAATGAAAAATGTATCTAATCTATTTCATCACATACATTTTGAAAAGTTTGATTGAAATGAAAATCTTTCATCGTAAGTATCAGGTGTTTTGCTTGAGTATACAAGCGTTACCACTTACATGTTTAAGAAAGATGTTTGAAAAAGATGATTGAATCTTTTAACTGTAAGTATTAGGTGTTTTGCTTGAGTATACAAGCGTTACCACTTACAATTAAGAGATGTTTTTGTTTGAAAATAGTTTGAAAAGTTTTTTGAAAAGTTTTTGACTGTATGTGATGTGATAGATGAGATACTTCTTCCATAGAGATGATAGATGTCTAAATCTCGAGGAGAAATTGATTGGATTAAAGGGATGCTTTTAAGAAGCCCATGGGTCCTTGTATTGTAAGCCCAAGAGGAGGCATTCCGAGGGTCATCGAGGGTCCTTGTATGAAGCTCAAGAGGAAGCTATAGGGTATGGCTGGCTTTGTTTTGAAAGGGATTTCACTGAGAAATCATCCTTTTGGAAATAAGAGTAATTTCACCGGGAAATTTTACTCTCTGGGGATTTGAAAGTGATTTCACCGAGAAACCATCCTTTCAGGGTTCTATCTTAGCGTGGGTGATTCTTTGTATTGGAAGCCCAATAGGAGGCTGTTAAGAGATTTCCGCTCTTTCATTGTATGATGCCCAAGAGAAGGCTAAACTCAATGAGGAGTTCTTTTGAACGAAGCTCAAGAGGAGGTCGACTCAACAGGAGTGTTATGTTATATGAAGCCTAAGCGGAGGCTAACTCTGCGGGGAGAGTTTCTTTGTACAAAGCCCAAGAGAAGGCTAAACTCAACTGGGGATGAGTTGTCTTGTATGAAGCCCAAGCGGAGGCTAACCCATGCTGGGTATTGATTGTCTTGTATAAAGCCCAAGCGGAGGCTATACTGTGGGGAACTTATTGATTAGTCTAATTGTTATGTTATAATTAGACAGTTGTATAAACAAGTGTGTGTGTGTGATATGTATTCACAGGAGTTTATAAAGGAAATATAAACAATGCATGATGTTTATTTGCAGGAGTTTATGAAGGAAATATAAACAAGTGTCGGTGAAACGAACGTTTAAAACGAGCGTAACTTGATTATTTACAAGTTTGAATTGTGTACAGGGAAGTGAGTATGTACACGAACGTGTATTTATGTACAGACAACGATGGATGTACATAGGAGGGTTGGGACTTACACCATAAGGGAGGCCCATTGATTTGAAAGTATTTTCACAGGGAATAATGTTTCTTTCAATACCAATGGTATTCAGTGTATATGTACAGATAAAACAAAAACGAAAGATCGAAGTTTTTCTGTAAAAAAAGTATTTTCAAAAAGTATCTGTGTTATGTACAGATAAAAGTTTTATTTTTGAAAAGAAACTGTTTATGCATGAGAAAAATGTTGATTTGAATATACACAAGTGAAGTGAAAACAGACGATCACGGTTTGTCTGTACTTGAGTATAAAAGAAATATCTGTATTATGTACAGATGAATTTTGTTTGTTATTTGAAAAAAAGTTTGATATGTACAAAGAAATACTATGTACATAAAAGAATTTTATGGGACTTACACCGCGAGGGAGGCCCATTGGTTTGAAAGCAGTTTCACAGGGAATAATGCTCCTTTCAATACCAATGGTATCGGTGTATAAACAAACGAATGAAAACAAACGGAAGAAGTTTGTTTATGTTTGATTATTAACAAAGATGTTTTGAATATGTACAATGAAATTTAGATATGTACATAAAAGAATTTTTATGATGGGACTTACACCGTGATGGAGGCCCATGATCGATCGAGAAATTCGAGAAAAGATGAAATCAGTTTTGTCGTTTAAATCGGATCGAACATGGTAAAAAGATGCAAGTTTGATGAAAAGTTTTGAAAAATGATTTTGAAAATGTTTTGAAATGTGAAGTTCATTTATGAGGAGTTTTGAAAAAAATCGGAAGTCGAAAACATGAAAAATTCACCTTAAAAGGAGGTTTGAAAAAGTGTTCAGAATGTCGTTTTCGGCTCGATTAAAATTTAATCAGATGAAAGTTTTTTTCTGAAAATTTTTGCACTATCCTAAAATAGATACATTAATTGACAAGTGTACAAAAAATCATCTCAAAATGAGAAGTTTTGATTGGTCAAAAAAATGTTGAAAGTTTGAAGAAAAAATATGAAAATATTGAAGTTTTGTGAAAAAAAGAGTGAAAAAAGGGTCTTGCTGGGTTTTGAACCCATGACCTTTGAGTGGGACGCGTGTCACAAAGCCTTAAGAGCAAGCAAGCAACCAACTGAGCCAAACGCGCTGAGTGTTAGTGGATTAAAAACACGCGTTGATATAACATTGGTTAATTTGAATTTTTAAAAAAATGAAGAAAACATGAACACGCGCGCAGCCTGGGCTTGAGTTTTGATTTTCAGATTGTTAAATCCTTGCTCAAATCTTCGTTTCTCAACCAAATTCAATGATGTAAACATCAAAGTGACTCGATTTTGAACAAGGAATACAACGGTGTATGTTAATTGCATTTATTTTCAGTCTATCATGTTTGGATTTCTGGGAACTCGAAGAACCCTAGAAACTGATTTTTCAAATTAAATGATGTATTGTTCATGATTGTTTGATTTTATTGAGGGCTAATGGTCGTTTTCAGTGCAGAAAGAGAATGGCCAAGAGCTTTTCTCAATTGGTGCAAGGAATATGGAGTTTGAAGTTCGTGTTCTAACTTGGAAAAGCTGAGATCGAATTCTGTTCTAGAGCACTTCCAGTTGTTGTTTCTTGATTGATTAAACTCCAACGGCATGTAAGGATGCTCTATGGATAGCCTGCTTGCTCTGAACTTGCTCCAATCTTCCCACTCAAGTCAACCTGCACAGTTCAAAAAATGGCAGATCGATTTCTATGTAAATCGTGTTACAGTTAGATGCTATGGATCTGGATCATGTACATGAGGTATGGTGATGGTGTTCAAAGGATTAGAACTCAATTTGCTCACACCAAACTCAAAATCCGATGGCTATGGCAGTTTTACAAGTTTGGAAAATATGAAAAGTGAAAACTGATTTTAAGCTTAGTTCATGTTGATTTTAAGTTTGCAACAAGTTCCATAGTGATTATGCAACATGTTGGACACCAAAATTTATCATGTTTTCAATTGATTTTCAAAAATGCTATGTTTGGCAAAATAACATGAATTGCTTGATTTTCAAGAAAGTAGAAAGAAAGCTTGTATTTGTGGAGCTTTTTGGTGTGTATTTGAACTTGAATTGGTGAGCTATTTATAGGCCAAAAGTTCTGATTTGTTAGGCAAGTGTCCATGGCATTTGGTGATTCAAAGAAAGCTTAAGGGGTAGGAATGTCCTTTGGCTTTTGAAAAGGAAGGTTCCTTTTTTACCATGTGTTAAAATCCTCAATTTGATCCTATCTTCAATCATCACTTCTCATTGATATTTATCAGTTCATATTCCAATTTGGCAAGGTGGCAAGTGGTCTAAATGAAAAAACACAAAATGACCTATAATTTTGATGTTTTGACTTTGAAAATCAAGTGTCATGAGGCATTATGTTTCAATTTCAAAAACATAGCTAGACTCCATGGATTTGAGAGTTCTTGGACATTTTGGAAAGATCTTTCCACAAGCTACAACTTTCATGTTTTGAGTTTTTTCAAATTAAAATTGGAACTAGGTGAAAAAATGGCTTGAAGTTTGAAAAAAGTAAGAAATTGGAACTAAGTGTTAGAACTTTTGACTTTTTGTTGACTTTTTCAAATTCTTGATTTTTTATGATCAAGATGGATCATTTGAAGTATTTTGATGATGGAAAAAGTTTTGTTTTGAAAATTTTGACCAAAAGTCAAAGTTTGACTTTTCTGTGCAGATGAAATTTTCATCAGATGTTTCTGAAAACGACTGATGAAGTCTGTGAACTTCTGTGATGTTTTGGATTCAGAAATTAGGTCAAGAGGTTATATCTAAGATGTGATGACCAATCTCTATCCAAAAAAGTCATCCACTGCTCAAAAAGTCAGAGAATTCTCAAGCCCGATCAAAACCCTAATTGGTCGATCCTTGATTGATCTGTGAGAAAATTTGATATCTGATGATCTGAAGTTAATGATTTGATCAAGATAGATCAAATGAGATGAGAAAATCTCAAACCCTAATTGGTTAGCTCTTGAATCAGATGAAAATCTGATGAAACCCTAATTTTGACCTGTGAATGCTATACCCGATTAATGCTGTATGAATTGTTAGTTATGCAATGATGCAAATGCAAGGTGGTATATTAGGTCAAAATTTGGGGTATGACAATACCCTCGAGCATTCGACTTAGTGTTAGCAAGATCCTCCTCTAGAATCCTACTGCAGTCAACCAGATCAGAAAATCTTCGGATACGCTAATACCGAATACCCTGCTTAATCTCATCACGAAGACCATTCTCAAACTTGATACATTTGGAAAATTCTCCATCTGCATCGTTAGGATAATGAGCATAATACTTCGCCAACTCAGTAAACTTCGAAGCATACTCACTGACAGTCTTGTTCCCCTGCTTGAGCTCCAGAAACTCAATCTCTTTCTTACCTCTAATGTCCTCAGGAAAGTACCTCCTCAGAAAAGCTCTCCTGAACACAGCCCAATTCAATGCAACTCCATCTTCTTCCAGTTCAGTTCTGGTAGCAACCCACCAGTCATCAGCTTCCTCGGCCAACATGTGAGTCCCATATCTCACCTTCAGCCCCTCAGCACAGTCAATCACTCTGAAGATCCTCTCGATCTCCTTCAGCCACTTCTGAGCACCTTCGGGATCATGTGTACCCTTGAACAATGGGGGATTATTCCTTTGAAAATTCCCCAATTGTCTGTCAGCACCAATCACAGCTCCCTGCTGATTCCCTCCGAGCACTCCAGCTAACATCCCCAAAGCCTCAGCAATAGCATCATCATTCCTTCCGTTACCTCTTCCAGCCATTGTTCTGTAACAAGACAAAACAATCTACATCAGCACACAAGTATCGACAGTGTTGCTTCACACTAGTCGCATACTAAAGGGACAACGACACAAGACAAGACCGACTATGCTCGATACCACTATTGTAACACCCCATCTAAATACCCCTAATATATTAATTAAATTAATATCTAAATCAGCTTTCATCAGAGTTAACACGGAAAATACGGGATGTCACAATTAATAAATAAAACCAAACTTCAAATAAACAGTAGCCATGCTACACTGAGGATCAACACTTTCAAATAATTCAGTCAAGTTAAGACCATGTCTTACACAGCGGAAAATATCATAACCAAAAACGGAATAATTCAATCATTATTATTCCCAACAAAGTTTTAAATAAATAATAAACCAATGTCTAATTCCTCATCTAACGTTCCCCAATGTTACAATCTAATCAGAGCATGACACTGACACGCGGACTAAAACGATGAGCTCTAGAGCCATCCTCACCGACTCCTCAGCTGCTAACTTTAATCTGAAAAGGGTAAAGTAAGGGTGAGACTTCTCATAATTAAAACATATTATAAGCTTCTCATTTAACAATATATTACAGCATATCATATCACCCACTTAACACAAATCAGAATTTAACACACAACCATATTCATATAAGTCATCATGCATAATCAATAAGCAACAAAAGAATTGCAACACTAGAAGACATCCTAACATGTTACAATTCCATGCAAACACAAATGCAGACTCAATGCATGCGGTACCGACACGTGACCAAGTCACCCAACACTGATCCATCATCAACCGGATACAGTACCATCGATTCGTCCATAACCACCCGGACACGAATCCAGCCTAACCACCCATCCTCACTCGGGTATCGGTTATCGGCAATCCAAGTCAAATTCCGCACAATGCATATGCACGCACATCTCTAGCATGCAACATCAATCAGTCTATGCATTAAATCAACTTAACATAACCGAATCAAACAAATCAACATGATATTTCAGTCCATCATGCATAAAATAACAACAGCATAAACATGTTTTACATCTACACAATACCAATACATCCATCATCACAGGATCTCTGCTACATACACGTCAATATGCATTAGTAAAAAATCCATCTATTTCGGAATTCGACTCATTTTCAAAATATTTTCAAGTTTTTGGAAATCTTTTCATTTTATAAAATAGAGCAATAAATTTGAGAAATAACGTCCAAAACGGCACTCAAAACGGACTTACGGTTTAAAAGTTATGAATTTTCAAAGTTTAAATATTTTTCAAAAATAAACAGCAGAACCCGGTTCCTACATATACAGGAACCGGTTCCTGCGAAGTTCAAAAATGAGCTTTCTGGAAAAATGTATGGGAACCCGGTTCCTACCTATACAGGAACCGGTTCCTGAGTGCAATTTTCAGGTTTTTATAAAATTTTCAAAGTGGAACCCGGTTCCTACCCATACAGGAACCGGTTCCTACGTGTTGCAGAGCCATTTTCTGCACTTTTGACAGCATTCATCCATTCTCAATCAAATCCAAATTTGCCCATACGAATCCCAACATAGGAAACACTAACACACATCCAATTGGCATCATTATCACATCAAACAACATGTTTTCATCATTTCTTTTCCTCTACTGACACCTAAATGTTTTCAATCCATAATCTGACACTAACTGACACAATCTGACATCATCTGACACAATTAGGTATACATCCATGAAACCTAGAAATTCCCAAACTAAGGTTTCCTAACATGCTATGATCTATAGTATCAAAATCAAAACCTATAATACGAAATAATCAATCGAAATCACCCCTTACCTTGTGGGTTCTTCGAATTCTGAAACTTCTAGGTCTTCTTCCTTCTTTCTCCTCTTCTCAACTTCACGTATCTTTGTTTTCTCCAAAATGACTCTATTTTCCTTCTTTCCTTATTTTATTCCTTTTATTCCTTTTATTCCTTATTAACATAAATAAATAAACTTTACTCCTCACACCTCAATTAAATCCATAATTAATCTCAATAATTCAATATGTTAATAAATTATGTTCTCAATTAATTTAATAATTAAAAATCATAATTATTTAATTACCGAATTATTTTGGGGTGTCACAGTGGACACTCCGGTCTTAATGGCAAGTGATGCTCTACGATGCTGGTATCTAAACCCGGCATGTCCTGGTAGGACCAAGCGAACACATCAACGTATTCTTTGAGAAGATCTATCAGTTTGCCCTTGACATTGCTGTCGAGTAGAGCTCCGATGTTCACTTCTTTTTTGTCTTCCTCAGAACCTAAGTTGATTGCTTCCAAAGGCTCTTTGTGAGGCTGAATGATTCTTTCCTTGTGCTTAAGTAGTCGAGAAATCTCATCCGAGATCTCTTCTTCAACTTCTTCCTCGGCGACTTCACTGGGGATTTCAAAGTTGGGAGAGAGCATAGAGTTATTGCTTTCAATGGATTTGTCCATTTGTTAATCTGCATTTTTTGATTTATGTTTGATTAATTAACTTTTCCTTTTTTAGACAAAGTTAATGTGAAAGTGTATGCAGATCTTTTATTATTATTATTATTATTTTTTGGAGATTTTTTTTTGAAGATTTTTATTGTGTTTTTTAGGATTACCATTTCCAAGAAAAGGGTAAAAACGAAAAACAAACACAAAATGTGGAATCAAAACAACGCATTTTTATTTATGATTCACAATATGAAACAGGGCCCTAAAATACAAACTCATTTGTCTTGGGCAAGACAAAGAGAAATTATTTAAAGGCTAAACCCTATAAAACATCTCTTCGCTTTGGGCGAGGCGAGAGTTCAAAATAAAAGCAAAATAAACTACTTAGAACTATGAACATTAGTCCGAACTTCAACAGGCTTCCAATAGTAGCGAAATCCTTGGATGTCAAGATACTCTGGTAGTTTTCCACTTGGCTTATTTCTTGAGTAGACTTTGGTCGTTGGTCGAACAGGCTTTGAAGACTCTGGACGGTTGACCTTGCGTTTTGTGCTGCTAAAGCGATCTTCTTCTGCTTGATTGGCAGATCGAGGAGCATGGAATACAGCATACGTGTTTTCAAATGGCATGCGTGCTGGATTTTTGGGATGTACTTCCCAATCTTCTGAGTGAAGAGACTTATTGTCAGCGACGCTTTCCAATTCGTTTTCAGAATTGTATTCTTGATTTTCAGTAATTACATTGATGTAGTGATAGTTAACATCTGGCTTAACAAACTTGGCAGGTGCATTAAAGTAGAGATCTTCACTTGGGATCTCAATCTGTTGATGAGATCGAGAGGATGTGTATAACTCTTCTGGTTGACTAGGATACTCAAACGGATCGTCCCATCCAGTTGGTTGGATGTCTTCAATTCTGATTTTAGAGCTTTCAGGTGCAGTATATTTCACCATGTAGTCAAACTTTCCACTTGGTTCTCCCAAGGTATCCCAAATTTCAAAAGGGATAGGTGGATTTTCATTCTCATTGTTTTGTAGGGACATGCCTTGAAATTGGTCAGTCGGAGGATAGAATGGCGCGTACGATTCTTCCTGGGACACATATTCAGAGCTGGTGAGATAAGTGCTCCATTCTTCATATCCGGAGAGATCATCTTCGTCACCTTCATCGGTAAGAACATTAACCTCTTGAAGAACAGGGTTTAAGAAACCCCCACTGTGGAATACTTCTCTGATTGGACGAAGAGCTTCATCCCTTTGATCATCTTTTGGAAATACTGGTGCAAATCCAGTTTATGTCTCGTTGTTGACAGGTTTTATTGCTTGTCCTCAACCTGTTGGCTGTGATGAAAGAAAAGCTGGACAAATGGCTGACTAGTAAAGCTTGTTCACCGATGATGGTTACTAGCTTCCCATTTACTGTAAACTTCAGTTTTTGATGGAGAGTGGATGTCACTGCTCCTGCTTCGTGTATCCATGGTCTTCCTAGCAAACAACTGTAGGCAGCTAGCACGTCCATGACCTGGAAGGTGATTTGGAAGGTATGCGGACCAATCGTCATTGGAAGATCGACTTCCCCAATAACAGATTTCCTTGACCCATCAAAGGCTCTTACCACTATATCATTGAATTTCATCGGCGTTCCTTTGTAAGACAAACGAGCGAGAGTCGTTTTTGGCATTACATTCAAGGATGAACCGGTATCTACTAGTACGTTGGACAAAGAGTCTGATTGGAAAATCATTGAGATATGCAGAGCCAGATTGTGATTTTTTCCTTCTTCTGGGAGTTCTTCATCACTGAAGCTTAAATTGTTGCAAGTTGTTATATTGCCTACAATTCCTCCAAACTGATCTGTAGTTACGTCGTGATCTACGTAAGCTTGATCTAGCACCTTCATTAAAGCCTCTCGGTGAGCTTCGGAATTCAGAAGTAGAGATAGTATTGAAATCTTGGAGGGAGTCTGCATCAGCTAATCTACAACTCTGTACTCGCTTTTCTTGATCAACTTCAGTATCTCGTCGAAATCTGAGTTAACATGGGTTCCATCAGACGGACCAACATTTATGTTTGGATTATCTACAGGAATCCCCATGGGATTCTCGGGAGGTGTATTAACTGTATTTCTCCCCACCACGGGAACAACAGGTTGCTTTGGGAGCAACGGAGCATGTACGCGTCCACTTCGCGTTACTCGTCCTATCTCAGTTATGTTAACATCTGTTGAAAGAGTTGGTATGGGTTTCTCCTTCCCATCTTCTATCATAGTTGCACTGTATTGATAGGGAATTGCTTTGTTAGAAATGTATGGAACAGGACCAGGCGGACAAATCACCAAGGGAGATTTTCCGAAACTTTTGGACCATTGTACTCAATTTCTACACATTCGGGCACATTGAAATAGGGGATAATGACGTTTACTTCGGGAATTTACGAGTTGATATCTGAGACTAAAAGCTCATGCGGAAAATGCCCTATCGTATTCACATCATAATCGTTTCTATTTCTGAAGACCTGAAGATCGCCAATGTCTATTAACCGTTGAATGTCTGCCCTCACAGTTGGACATCCTCGAAAGTCTTTGAAGCAGATTCTGCAGGCTACGTAGTCGTGTTTAGCGAAGGCGCCCATTGTACTGTATGTACCATGGAGCTGTACTAAACTTTCTCTTATCAGATTCACATCAGTGACAAGATACCGATTTGTATTCCTTAGTATCAAATTCACAGCATGTCCACTATGATTGGGAAGTGGATTTGCTTGCACATTTGGATTTGTGTTCCTGAAGGAGAGAATATTAGACCTTACTAACCTTTGTACCTCGACTTTCAGTTCTATGCAATGCTCAAGATCATGACCCGGTGCCCCTTGATGAAAAGGGCAAGATACGTCTGCTTTGTACCACCATGGTAATTTTTCTGGTACCGGAGGTGGTAACCTTGTTTGCACAAGATTCCTTTCTATTAATGCAGGATATAATTCCGAGTACGTCATTGGAATCGGATCAAACTGCGAGACCCTGGGCGCGCGGTTGTGATTGTTGAATTGTTGAGCCTGTTGTCGAGGCTGTTGAGTTTGTTGGAACTGCGGAGCAATTCCTGTATTTGAGCTTGTATTCACAACTGGTGTTACGACAGCTACCTGTTGTTGTTGACTGACATTCCTCCTTGGTTTCCCTCGATATACCATTCCGATGTCATGTTCCTTTTTCTTTGGAAAATTGGTTCCAACCCTCTTGGTTCCACTGGAAGTTCCTATTTCTCTGGTTAGGCGTCCTGTTTGGACTCCTTCTTCTAGTCGCATTCCCATGTTTACCATCTCGGTGAAATCTCCGGGAGCGCTAGAGATCATGCGTTCATAGTAAAATGGGCCAAGAGTGTTTAAGAAAACCTTGGTCATTTCTTTCTCCTCTGACGGTGGGTTGACTTAGGCAGCAATTTCCCTCCAACGTTGGGCGTATTCTTTGAACGTCTCTTTTTCCTTCTGAGACATGGAGCGGAGTTGATCTCGATCCGGAGCCATGTCCAAGTTGAATTTGTACTGTTGGACGAAGGCTTCGCCTAGGTCGTTGAATGTCTGGATATTCGCACTGTCTAGTCCCATGTACCACTTCAGTGCAGCACCGGTGAGACTATCTTGAAAATAGTGAATGAGCAACTGGTGATTGTCATTATATGTAGACATCTTCCTAGCGTACATCGTAAGATGACTCTGCGGGCAGGAATTTCCTTTATACTTTTCAAAGTCGGGGACTTTGAATTTAGTGGGTATCCTTACGCGAGGAACTAGGCACAGATCGTGGGCGTTTTTCCCAAACAATTCCTTTCCACGGATTGTTTTGATCTCAAGATGCATCTTGTGGAGCTGTTCCTGGAGATTCTCCATCTGGCCACGAGAATTCGTGTTTTCGCCTGGGTTATGATAGACTTCTTCATCCACAGTAGTGTGAACTACAGAAGCTGAGTTCGTCATGATCGGTTGAGAAACCGTCATAGTGACTTGTGGAAAAGTTACTCCATGCTGTGGAGTAAGTGTTGAGTTCTGTGAAGTAGGCACCTCAAACGTGGTTGTTTGTACCTGAGAAGCGGGCTGACGAAATCCGATGCCGAAATTGAAAGGCATGCCCCATGGATAACCTTCTGGCATACTGAAGAGAGGGTTGCTAACTGCAACAGTAGAAACTGGAGTAGTAGTGATCTCTGAGATCGCTGCTTGATTTTGACTGCTCAATGTTGCTTGCTGACTTTGTGCAGTTGCCAATGAACTTACCAAAGAAGTGAGTCTCTCCACCTCTTCTTGAAGTGTTGTTACTGTGCTACGAAGCTCAACATTTTCTTGCTCAAAACCCTCCATTATTTTCCTTCTTTTTGAACGAGTATTGTATGTACGAGTCGGCTGTGGACGTGGTCGAGAAACTCTAAGACGCGACAGCTTGACGATCTTTCTCTTTCTGGAAAAATTCCAAAAGATAAGATTCTAAACAACAAACTCGATATGCAAAATATGATGCATGATTATGAATGCAAAAGAAAATAATTTCCAAAGAATTTACGCTAAATGAGAAATTTCTAGCAAATATTTGGATGGAAACACTTATTTTATTAATTATTGGAAGAAGATTACAACAATTTTGTTCTTACAATGATAAAATAAATGATAAAGCTAAAGCTATACTAATTAATCGTCTTCATCTGATGAAGAACCAAAGGCTTGATGTAGCTTCAACTTCAAGATCTCTTTCCCGTAATGAGCTTTCAGCTCAGCTTTCTCGGCTTTTAGCTTGCTGATGACTTTCTTCCACTCGTCGGGAGCAGGATCGCTAGTTGTCATTTCCTCAAGCTTTCTTTTCCTTTCTTTGATGTATCTTTTGATCGCGTTATCTTTCTGACGAATCTTCTCATCTTTCTCCATGAGCCATTCATCTTGGAAGTAGAGCGTTTTCTCATGATCTTTGACTTGCTTCTTAAGCTTCTCATTCTCGAGATCAGTCTTTAAGAACTTGTCTTCCAAAGCCTCTTTCTCCAACCTCATCTTGGCCAAAGCTTCTTGGTATTCTCCCATAGTCTCAACGGGAAAAATTATTGATTTGGATGCTGCCGAGAACATAGGTTCTTCATAAGCATAAGGCATTCGGAATTCCTTTGCTCTTTTCTTCACCCAAGAAGTGTAGATTTCCATGGCTACACAATTCCTTGCCTTACCTCTTTCTTTCCTTCGGATGTGATGCCAAGCTCTTATCATTCTAGCTTTCAAACCTTGGGAATCTTCCCCCTCATGATAAAAGTAGCTTTCTACCATAAAACCAAGAGGTTTACTAGAGTTTGCATATCCGAGTTGACGTCTCGCCAAGAATGGGTTGTAGTTGATTCCTCCTTTCGTACTGATGAGAGGTACGTTGGCAAATTCTCCACAACTTTCAATGGTTTCCATCTCATTGTCTGCCAAGGTATACCAATGGATATCGTTGTTTGTAAGAGACATGAGCCTTCGAGACCAATGCCAATCGTCTTTGTTTTCGCGGAAAATAGGAGATTTAGGCAAGTGTGAGACAATCCATTTGAAAAATAGAGGTACGCAGCACACAATAGTTCCATCTCCTGACTATTCCTATGATGAATGGAGAAATACGTGTCACCAAGCAAAGTGGGAACGGATTTCCAATCGAAAGATCCTTATGGCGTTGATATCAACGAAACTTGGGACGTTGGGAAACAACACCAATCCATAGATGAGTAAAGCTAAAACAGCTTCAAAGGCTACCATACTACCGGCTTCAGAGAACTTAAGAGCCTTCTCCATTAGGAACTTTGAATTTAGTCCTAAGAGTTTTCCTTTGGTAGTTAGGTTTTTGTCTATCTCGTTTTTTAAGTGAGTCATTGTTGCAATGACTGGTGACTTAGGAATGGCTTCCAAACCATTGAAAGGCACTTTGTCCGACATCGAGATACCTAGGATGTGCGCATTCTTCCAAAGTAGGCATCAACCGATAGTCGTGAAAGTGAAACAATGATAGACCGGATCGTAAACCGAACGAAAGTTTTGAGAAGTCCTTCATCAACGTTAGTGTTCGTGATGTTAAAAGAGTTCCATAGCGCTTTCAAACCGAGGGATCTTCTACCAAGGATGCTAACTCTTTAACTTTCCTACATCGTGAATTCTAAACTGTATTTCTTGGTGAATCTTCCGACGTCCATCACTCTAACCTAAAATATTTACAAAGAAAATCTCTAAATTCTTTGAAATGGGAAGAGAAATGAAGTTTTGAATGAATGCATGAATGCTACAAACATGGTTAGTTGTTATACACACGCTCAAGCGCTTGAAGTCACGAGCATGAGGCCAACGATAAGAACCAAACGGGTAAGTTCTAAGGGCTTATTCATCTCGTGAAACGGGTTCTACGATAATACAGGTTTAACGCTTCTTTGAAATATTATCGGATTTGTTGAATACTCGAAGTCCAATAATATTTTTCAAGAAAAACTCGCCTGATCGTAGTCTCGCATGACAATTATTCTAAGCTTACGCCTGAATAATTTCTGCACTACATCCTAAATGGACAGGATGGGTTATGTGTTCTACAGCCACTCATCTTCGTAAGTTCCCTTAAAAGCAAAATGTCTTCGCAAATACTTGCTAAACACAAATACTCCTAAGACAACCTCCACTGAGAGAGGGATCTCAAATTAACTCAGTAAGTAATGAAACTTCCCACAAGTTAATAGGACTATACCCCCACCTAGATCTTAAAATGTTTCTTAAATCCGGGTTAGGATTTCTTTCCATCAGATGAAATCGCGAAAACACACAATAAAGAAAACAAACATATGCACATATGAAAGCTTAACCCCTTTTTTTTTCCTTTTTGAGAACAAAAAAAGCTTGGTGCTCTTGAGCAGAGCCACATTTTTTTGAAAATCAAAATTTAGCGTACTCCCCAGCAGAGTCGCCATTTTTTCTGTTCGCGTTAAAAAGTGACGCGCGAGGGAATCGAATCTGAATTCGAATCTCTGGCTCGAAATGATTTACTCTTTTGATTTGTTTATAAAGATGCCGCGAGCATCAAGCTTTATTATTTTCAACACAAGAAAAATGATTATGAAAAAGGGGAAAGCTGTTAATACCCTCAATTGATATGATATGCATTACGACTAGCGCGAAGTAGACGCAACGCATTGGGGAGATTCCGGGTAAGGGGGTTTGTTATATAAAGGGAATAGATGGAGCACTCTAAATATATATAGTTATCTATAGCTTTATATATGAATATGTTTGATATGTCTGTGTGTTTTAAATTGCTATTTCTATGATTGGGAAAGTTTCTCCTTTGGATTTTTAGAAGGATAGATTATGTGGGATCCTAGGTTTTGTTATTATTGTGCTCGCAAAGATCATTGGGATCTTCTGCATACATATCCCTTAATGGGAATCAGAGCATTTGTAGCTCGGATCTAAAGCGATCTATGGTTTGTTTGGTCTGAGGGAGAAGAATTTTGCTCGGCAAGGATGAGACCTTGTGCCTACGTATTCTCAAAGGGAAGTTGAGAAAGTCAGAGCAATCGTAGTTCCCACTTATGCTAGTGGAAGCAACGGGTTGTTATTAAGAGACAAAGACAAATGTCATCTTAATGAAAAATGTATCTAATCTATTTCATCACATACATTTTGAAGGGATTGATGGATTAAATATTTCATCGTAAGTTATAGGTGTTTTGCTTGAGTGTACAAGCGTTACCACTTACGAGTTAAGAAAGATGTTTTGAAAAGATGATTGAATCTTTTAATTGTAAGCATTGGGTGTTTTGTTTGAGTGTACAAGCGTTACCACTTACGATTAAGAGATGTTTTTGTTTGAAAAGAGTTTGAAAAGTTTTTGATTGTATGTGATGTGATAGATGAGATACTTCTTCCTTAGAGATGACAGATGTCTAAATCTCGAGGAGAAATTGATTGGATTAAGGGATGCTTTTAAGAAGCCCGGGGGTCCTTGTATTGTAAGCCCAAGAGGAGGAATTCTGAGGGTCATCGAGGGTCCTTGTATTGTTAGCCCAAGAGAAGGCATTCCGAGGGTCATCGAGGGTCCTTGTATGAAGCTCAAGAGGAAGCTATAGGGTATGGCTGGCTTTGGCTTTAAAAGGGGTTTCACCGGGAAACCATCCTCTTAGGATTTTAAGAGCGATTTCACCGGGAAATCATACTCTCAGGGTTCTATCCTAGCGCGGGTGATTCTTTGTATTGGAAGCCCAATAGGAGGCTGTTAAGAGATTTCCTGGTCTCTTTCTTGTTTGATGCCCAAGAGAAGGCTAAACTCAACGAGGAGTTCTTTTGAACGAAGCCCAAGAGGAGGCTGACTCAGCAGGGGAGTGTTGTCTTATATGAAGCCTAAGCGGAGGCTAAACTCAGATGAATGAGTTTTCTTATATGAAGCCTAAGAGGAGGCTGAACTCAGATGAATGAGTTATCTTGTATAAAGCCCAAGCGGAGGCTAGACTCTATGGGGAATCTAATTGTTAGACTAGTTGTTATGTTATAACTAGACAGTTATATAAACAAGTGTATGAAGTTTATTCATAGGAGTTTATGAAGGAAATATAAATAAATGCATGATGTTTATTTATAAGAGTTTATGAAGGAAATATAAACAAGTGTGTGTAAAACAGACGTTTAAAACGAGCGTAACTTGATTATTTACAAGTTTGATTGTGTACAAGGGAATGAGTATGTACACGAATGAGTATGTATGTACAAGTAAATATGTATGTACATAGGAGGGTTGGGACTTACACCGTAAGGGAGGCCCATTGGTTTAAAAGCAGTTTCACCGGGAATAATGCTCCTTTTAATACCAATGGTATTCAGTGTACATACAAGTGAAATGGAAACAAACGGACGAAGTTTGTCTATACTTGAGTATTTACAGAGATATTCGTATTATATACAAGTAAAATTGATATGTATATAAAAGAATTGGATATGTACAAGGAAATATTTATGTACATAAAAGAATTTTGGGACTTACACCGTGAGGGAGGCCCATGATCGGTCGAGGAAAAACAAGTTCGGTTTTATCTTCAAATCGGATCGATCATGGAAAAAAGAGTGTAAGTTTGTTGAAATGTTTTGAAAAGCTCTTGAAAGTATTTTTGAAAGATGAAATATACTTACAAGAAGTTTAGAAAAGATTCGAGTTTCAAAAGTTTGAAAGAAACGTCTTTGAAAGTGCTTTGAAAAGTACTCAAAACGTATCGTTTTCGGCTCGATAAAAATATAATCAAAAGAAAGTTTTTTTGAATTTTTTTGACATATTCTTAAAATAGACAAGTTAATTGACAGGTGTGCAAAAAATTACCTCAAAATGAGGAGTTTTGATTGGGGTTTTGAAATAGTCAAAGTTTGAAAAAAATGTGAAGAGAAAACAAAAAAGTTTGGCAAAAATGGTCCCAAGGCTACTCGAACCCGGGACCATTGGACAAGGCGTGGCAAGGCAAAGCGTTAAGAGTGAGCTGGCAACCGCTGGGGCGGAAATACATCCGTTCACTTATGTTACTTCAATTAATTATATTATAAACTGATAATTTGAATTTCTGGAAAACGCGCGCAATGCTCTTCTTCTTCCTCGATCCTTCAATCAGCCATGGATTCTTCGTTTCTTGATGAAATTGCTCAATGTAAACATCAAACTTGACCGAAATTGAGCCAGGAACATGATGATGTGGTTTAATTTCATTTATTTTTAGTTAAACATGATTGATTTTCCAGAAAACACGAAGAACCCTAGTTCTTTAAAATCAAATTGAAATCGTGTATGGACATGGATTCAAGCAATTAGTTTAGGGTTAATGATTAGTGAAGGTGCAGAAACAAAACGGCCAAGAGTTTTTTGAACTGGAAGTAAGAAATCAAGGAGTTCGAAGTTGAGTCACTTACCTCTTGAAGCTGAGATCGAAATCTTCAAAGGAGCTGTTACAGTTGATGTTTAAGGATTGCTGGAGCACCAGTGAGCTTCAGGGAACGTGTGAGGATGGTCTGCTTGCCCTGAAATTGCCTGGATCATTCCAACCAAGTCAACTTGCATATGCTTGAAATGAAACTAGAATCTGGGTTTGGAAGTGTTACAGATCAAAAGTGATGGTTTGTATCATCCATATGGAGTATGTTGATGATGTTTGAATGATCAAAACACAACTAGCTCGAGCCAAATATCAGTTTTGAAGTTTAAGGCAGTTTTTGCAAGTTTTGAAATATGAAAAGCAATTCTGGTTTTTAGTGATTCTTGTGTTGATTTTAAGTTTCAAACCAGTTACATATTGATTTTAAGACATGTTAGACACCAAATCTCTCATGGTTTTTCACAAGTTTTGAAAAATACAAGAATTCTCACTTTGAACTATGTTACTTGAAATTTAAGAAAGAAAAGAGAAAGCTTGTTCTTGCATAGCTTTGGTGTGGTTTCAAATGGCAAACATGACCTCTATTTATAGGTCAAAAAATCAGATTAGCAAGCAAGGAAGATTGGCTTGGATTTGGACAACTTGCCTTAGAGGGCAAGAAAGTCATTTTTGCAATAAATGCAAAAGGAACCTTCCTTTTAACCATGGTTAAATTTCAACTTGATCTTATCTCATCATAATTACCTCTCATCTGATTTTTATCAGCTTCATCTATCTTGGCTAGGTAAGGTTTCTAGAAGGAGAGAAAATCAAAAATGACTTGTAATCCTTGAAGCATGAACTTGAAACTTATGATTTTTGAACTCTATGTTTCAAAATCAAAAGTATAGCTAGACACAATGGATTTGCAAGTTCTTGGAAATTTTCGAAAGCTTGTTTCAAGGGCTACAACTTTCATGTTTTGAGTTTTTTCTAATTCCAAATGGAACTATGTGAAAAAATGCCATGAAAGTAGGAAAAAATCACATTTTTTAACACTTTGAAAATTTTCTAAGTGTTGAAAATTTTGACTTTTTGTTGACTTTTCAAAATTTCTTGATTTTTTATGATCATAATGGATCATTTGAAGTATTTTGATGTTTGAAAAAGTTTTATCTTGAAAAAGTTGACTAAAAGTCAAAGTTTGACTTTTCAGTGCAGATGAAATTTCATCAGATGATCCAAAAATTGACTGATGAAAAATGTGAACTTCTGTGATGTTTTGAATCAAGAAATTAGGTCAAGATGTTGTATTGAAGATATGAAGATCAATCTCTAGGCAAAAAAGTCATTCATTGATCAGAATATCAGTAATTGCTTATCCTCGATGAAAATCCTAATTGGTCGATCCTTGATAGATCATGAGGAAAAGTTGGATATTTGAAGATCAACTGTTGATGGTTGATTAAGATACATCAATTTAGGTGAGTGAGAACTCAAACCCTAATTGATTACCTCTTGAATCAGATGAAAAATTGAGGAAACCCTAATTTTGACCTGTAGAAGCCACACCCGATTAATTCTGTTCTGAACTGTTAGTGATGCAGTAATGCAAATGTACGGTGGTATATTAGGTCAAAAATTGGGGTATGACACTAAGAGATAAGACATGAATCATCTTTATGGAAGAAGTATATCATCTATAGCATCACATACAAATCAAGCATTTTTTTCAAATCAAACATTTTTCAAATCAAACACTTTTTCAAACAAAACATATTTCTTAACTTGTAAGTGGCAACACTTGTACACTTAAGCAAAACGCCCAATGCTTACAATGAAAGATTTAACGTTTTTTTAAAACATTTTTCTTAACTTATAAGTGGTAACGCTTGTATACTCAAACAAAACACCCAATGCTTACAATGAAAGATTTAAACAATCAAATTTACAAAAATGTATGTGATAATAGATTAAATACATTTTTCATTAAGATGACACTTGTCGTTGTCTCTTAATATCTCTGCTTCCACTAGCATATAAGTGGGAACTACGATTGTCGTGACTTTCTCAACCTCCTTTTGATAATACGTAGGCACAAGGTCTCACTCTTGGAGAGCATACTTCTTTCTCCCTCAAACCAAAAAAACCTTAGTTCCCTTAGATCCGAGCTACATATGCTCTGATTCTCTCTAGGGGATATGTATACAGAGGATCCCAATGATCTTTGCGAGCATAATAATAATAAACAAACTTAGGTTCCTGCCTAACTTACCCTTCTTAAATCCAAAAGGAGAAATTTTCTCAAAATAGCATAGTAAATAAAACAAACGCACAAAAGGTTCCTATAGAATACTATAGATATATAGGATGCTAATACCTTCCCTTTATATATCCAACCCTCTTACCCAGGTCACTCCCCCATGCGTTGCGTTTAGCTTACACTAATCGCATTGCATATCAATTTTAGGGTATTTTAGGTTTCCCCTTTTTCCTTTTCTTTCATGTTTGGAAACAATAAAGATTGGTGCTCGCGGCATCTTTTAAACAAAAAATCAAAGAGTAAATAGTTTTGAGTTGGAGATTCGAATTTCGATTCGATTCCCTCGTTCTTCACTTTTTACCGCGAACACCATCCACTCTATTTTATTAATCCCCCTTAATTTATTTTAATATAGCTATGAAAATTCATCAAAATGGTAACTAAAACTCAATAAGGTAGGTCTTTAGAGCCCGCTTCAAAACAGGATGACAAATTATCCAATCTTGGGTTAAATGACCTCTTCTATTTATAATTTTATTCCATTCTTATACATAGAAAATGAGACTCAATATTTTTACTGCTATTAAAAATCATCATACTATCTATTAACCAGAAGTAATATAGTATTATGAAATTATATTCAATATAAGTTGTTTTATTTCACTCATAGAACCATCTAATTTAGTTCTTCAATCGGAGAAAAATAAAGATAATGAAGGTTTCAATTCAATTTATTCGCCTCCTTTCCTATATAGTACTATAAAGAGAGAAGCATAACAATAACATCGAATATCTTTTTTGTTTTCAAAGAATCGCACATAGAGATATTTCTAAGACACATAGAGTTAATGGTATTTCATAACTAATCGATTGAGAAGCAACTCGTAGACTACCCAAAAAGGAATATTTATTATTTGAGCCATATCCTGACATAAGAAGTCTGATGGGAGCAATACTCGAAATAAAAATCCATAAAAAAACACCTATCTTGAAATCCGATAAAATAAAGTTATAGCCAAAGGGAATTACTGAATAACTTATTAGAATTGATATGACTGATATGGATGGTCCAATACTAAATAAACGAATATCTCCCCTAGATGGAATAAGATTCTCTTTGAATATTAGTTTTGTTTCGTCTACTAGAGCTTGAAGAATTCCAAAAGGACTTGCGTATTCAGATCCAATACGCTGTTGTACCCCTACAAATATTTCTCTTTCTAACCATACAATTTCTAGTACACTTATTATGATTCCCAAGAATATTATGTACTCTTACTCTTATTGTGGTTGATTAAAGAAAAGAAGAGGAATGAATTGATTAATGAAACAACATATGGGTTTTTCAGGATTTTGTTTTTTCTGGGTTTGGTTGTTGCAGAACATGTTTTTTCTTCTGATTTTTCGATACAGTAGTACGATTTAAGACAAGAAATTTAGAGATCTCAAATTCAAATCTAAACAAAGGAAAGAAATTTAGAGATCGTAAATTCAGATCTAAACAAAGCAAAAACATTATTTTCCTGTGTTAATTTTTCTGGCATTAGCAATTGAGATTGTTTTACTCATGGTTCTTTTGACTATATGTGTTTTCATAGGTGACAATGGTTTTCTTCATAGCTCCTATATCTAAAAGTGTTTGTTTATAGTTTTGTTTTGCGGTATTTTTCTAGGTTTGCAGATAGCTTAAGAAGAAGCATTTTGATACAATTTTAATAAAATATTTTTTTGTTCATGTTAATTTATAATTTGTAACTTGTTATTTTCTATGTTATAATTATATAAATAATGACATGCCATTCATTAATATATTTGAAGTGTGACTGATTAAAAAATTAAGTGACACATCATTAACTTACTTATTAGGTTTTGGAGTAACTATAGGCTAACGTCAATTTTTTTGAGCTTTCCCGATTAATTTCAACTATTTTAGCAAATAATAGGATCGACAGATTTTACATTCACCGCGTCCTCGAATAATCGTTTGGTCAACTTAACGCTTACTAGTTAATTATTCAAATAAAATGCATTTAAAAATTAACTCACCAAATAAATTAAGGTAAATTTCTTCTCCTAGCGCGATCGAGTTTTAATAAAGATCAACTCTTTATCGACCAATCAAACTTAAAACAACTAACCAACAACAAAACTATTTTTTACTAACTTAACAAAAATTACAAGATATTTTCGAAAAAGGAATAAGGAGAATTACTTTCAAAATTAAATGCGAACTACGTCTACGATCACTCTCTTATAAAACCCAGACAAGGTTCAAGGATAATTCAAAAGAAATTCTACACAATCCTATAAAAAACACTAACCAAACACTATAAACTATGAATTGGGACTCTGATTTCTCATAAGAGGATACGTAGGCATGCGGCTTAAAAACTGAGGCGAGACCCCCAATTAAAAAATTAAACATTTTCTTAAACATATGGAAGAAGCCCCTTGAGAACAAGGGAGATGAAGAGTTCCTAACACCTTCCCTTCGTCTAACCAACTCACGAGCTTAGAATCTCTGCTACACATATGTTGCAACTTCGAAAGTATATGTCAGATCTGTCTCATGTAATTTTGAAGGATGACGTGCAAGTAAGGGATATCCTTACAGTAGAGACCTTGCGATTGAGGATCAAAAACCGTCAACTGAAGAAGTTGAGGGGCAATGAATTTCTCTTGTAAAAGTAGTTTGGAATGAGCATCTAGAGAAAGTATGACATGGAAATTAGAAAGTAGGATGCGAGAGTCTTATCCAGAATTGTTCGCGACATGTAATTTTCGAGTACGAAAATATTCTAAGTGAGAGAGTTGTAATGCCCCATTTAAATATTTAGTCATTATTTGTTGAATTTAAATTATTATGGCATAATTAGGAATACGGGAGTATGCTTAAGGGCGTGAGAGAACTTAATTTTGGAGAAATATTGATAATAATTGGGAATTGAGGGAAATACTATTATTAATATTTATAGTTAATAATATAATTAGTATTTTTATAATAATAATAGTTATTATTATTATTATTATTTTTATTAATTAGTTAGTATTAGTAATGATAAAATACACTTAGAAAAGGGTTAGACCAAAGGGAAAGATTGTTGTCACGTAGAAACAGAGAAGAGAAAGGAAAAATTAGGGCAAGAGAGATTCCTCCATTGTTGAAGAATCAAGACTGCAAACTAAGGTAAAATGGGTGAATGAGTTCTCTAATGGTGATTATAGCATAAGAGGGCAGTGAGAGTTTATTTCCCTCTTTAGGTTTGTATGAACAAGTTGATGAATGTATTCGTTGTTTTAATTATGTTATACCTATGTAATGATTGTGTGGAATTCGTGATACAATTGATGCCATGAACATGTTGTTGCTGATTTTTCTGTTATTGTGTTGTTCATGAAATCCCAGATCTGAAAAGTTGTAGATCTAAGAATATGACAAAAATTAGAGAATTAGATGTAGGAATTGTTATAGATTTGTATGATAACAAAATTAGATGAATCCTTTACGTTATTAGGTGTAGAGACACTGTTTTGGAGCAAAAATCGGAGGTTGAGGTTACTCAAAACGAGTAGAAAACGAACTCGAGCGATTGTAGCAAATTTTATGATACTGGCTGGTCATAAGTGTACAATACGCGTATGGGGGACGTCCCATAGTGCCATACGCATATGATACACGCCTTGTCCCCGAGCCAGCACGACCATTTACCAAAACGTGTATGGAACGCATATGAAAAGAAGGCCATATACTTATGGACTAGCCAGTACATGTATGGAGATCTGGGAGGGGTTTTAAGGGGAAATCCCCTCTAGTCATACATGTATAGTACACGTATCAGGTTGGTGATGTGCGATCGACCTAACGTGTCTAACGGTATCTTAACTGCAAGTGCACAGCCTATCGCGGTAGTAATAAAAGAATGTCGAATCCACAGGGACTTTGCAATCACTCTAGTGCTAGGAAAGTAATGCTAGTTTAGCTAAGGCGAATGATGTCACGTTTGGTTTTTAGGGAGGTAAAGGAAAGTAAAACTAATTAATTTTAAGTGAATAATAATTTGCGGTCGGTATGAAATAGAGTGGACCTAATAGGATCTAATCGAACCTAAGCGTATAAGGATGGTTAACTTAATTGTTCTGTAGAAATAATCAGTTTAAAAACCCTCAACTCACACTTTCGTGGTCTTATCTCGGATTATACGTCTAAAGCCCTATGTCTGCTCTCGCTAGCCCATAAGTGTTTAGAAAATACTTTTTGGAAACTTAATTAATTCTAATTCGTTTTAAAGCGCTCTCGTTGTATTTAAATCGAATGCCTAACTTTAGCTATCTGGTAAAACTCTCACACTTTCGTGGTCTCGATCCTAACCTATTTACTTTTCTTACTTTCATAACAAAAAGGTTTTATTTTTAAACACAAAAAGTTATAACCAGAGTTTAAATTGATTGAGGTTTTAGCTTAGGTTTTGATTAAATGCCTACTGTCTTTAACTATCCCATACCGACAAAGAGATTCTAGCTAGCCATTGCAATTTAAATAAACTCACAGTAAACAGAATAAAGTAATTGTAAAACAAACATTATGAATAATTAATAAAACTTAAATAAAATAATTAAATTATACTGTAAATCGAATGTAATAGAAACCTGAAAATAAAGCAAATACTTCTAATCCTTCTTCCACAGATCGGAAACTCGGACCTTCGGAATTGGGAATGTAAAGGAAATCTGAGGCTTGAGATAAATAAATCCTAACTAGAATAACAATTTCCTAATGTTGGAAATTGTTATTTGGACAGCAAAATAAACAAAAGGGAATAAAACAATGCAGGGAAAACTAAAACTGAAAAGGAATGAAAACTGGAAAAAGGCTTGGTTTCGATTTTGGTAGAGCTTTCGCACGGTTGAACTTTATAAAACTCTGTCCTTTTCACTTTGTAATCCCATCTATTTATAGAGAGTGAATGCACTGGCAGTTGGAACGTAGCTTCGTGGGCTTCACTTCAAGACTTCAGAAATAATTGGGAAGTGGGATTGAATCGTGGGTTGAAGTGTAGGTTGAGTGAAATCAGGAGTCTAAGACTCTTCTGCTGAGCTTTTCCACGTTCTGCACGTATTTCATAACTGATATAAAGCTTGTTACGGTCGTGGTCACTATGTTACGAGCATATTTCATAAAGCAGCGTGTTACGATCGTGGCCAAGGCATGACGAGCGTAACCTGTCCTGAAACGTCTTACGATCGTGGCAAATGGAGTGACGACCGTCACAGCAGCAATTTCTGGTTTTTTGGCAGATTTATCTTTTCTCTTCTGGTCTTTGTTGCTAGCTCTGTATGTTTTATGTTTTCTTCTAGTTTGAGCTGAGATATGTGGTACCTGCAAAAAGTCATAAAAACTCGGAATATTCGGGAGTTAATCGGGTTAATATGATATAAAACGGGTTAATTTCATGGTAAATATATTATACAATTTCGTGCTATCAAATTCCCCCATACTTAAACCTTTGCTTGTCCTCAAGCAAAATAAACAATTTAGAAAAGTCGGACAAGTTTTTATAGAAGCACATATCTAATGTACCTTTTTGTTTTTCAAAATAATACAAGAAATCTTAGGCTAGTTCGGCCGATAATTAAGTAAAACACTAACGATACGCTAATGACAGAAGCAACAAGCTAGTCGTTGACTTTCCGTTTTAAACAAAACGCTCAACTTTTCCGTTATAATTCAACTTATAGTTTCTTGTACCTATTTCACCCGGTTTCGTTCTCGCTCAATCACATTAAGCCCATTGCCTTAACACGCACGTAGTGGAATAGCCGGTTAGTGGTTCTGATCTTTTTAGCACAATGGTTTCTGGCACAATAATGTGGCAACCTTTTCTATCCAATTTCAAGATGCGGGGGATCAGACCGTAGTCTGCCCTACCAAGTTTAGTACCAGATGCTTCTAAACCACCTAAACAATGGAATCTTATGATACTAAGTAAGGCTTTTGCATCCGTTGGATTAAACGATCGGGTGAGGATCGCCCAATTTAATTGGTGCATTACCTATTTCCTTAAAGCATGTAACATTTTTCTAAATAATTAACTGAGATCATCCACTTATATTCATCGGCTCTCCACGTGGTTATGTGTTCAGACGGTTGCCGACTGCTAGTATAAACTACTAGGGGGTTACTTTAGGACTTAAAACTCAAAATATTGGTATAACAGTTATTGAAACGGATCGCGTAAATGGGGAGTCAAAGGTGTCATAACCGTATTATTCTCGTTGAATCGTTCTCGGCTTTCTAACTATGATTTCGTTCAAGATAGGTAATTAAAGGCTATGCGAAAATAAAGAGCGAAAAATTTTGGTATGGCAGAATAAAACGGGGAGAAAGTGAAACAACGAAAAATTACCAAAAATTGAAATTGAAATTACTCGTTTGAATTTAAAATGCGGTACTCCTCCCACACTATATCAAACATTGTCTCAATGTTATGATATATCGGCGGGGAAAAATTCAAAATACATTAGGAAAACAATAGAATGCAACAAGGAAAAAAAGAAAATGGAAACTACTGATGACCACGGCCTCGGCTTCTGGTACGTGATCTTCTGGAGGGAGTGGCTTCAGAGTCTGTGCTCTGGGGTCCAAGAGATGTGACATCCATCCTCAAAGCATTCAGCTCGCACAGGGTTTCATCCAGCTTTTCGTTCATGGAGCACTGACCACTCAGGATTTGGGCGTTTTGTGCGAATAAGCTGTCGTAACGCTCCTGATGCTTCCTTTCAGATGCGGCATTCATAAGATTCTGCTGATGGATGGCTCGGAGAATGTCTTCATAAGTGGGAGGTGGTGGAGCGGAGGAAGACTCAGGGATGTCAGGAGTTGGTGCAGCTCGATTCAATTCTTCCTGCATCTCATCAACGGGAGCGACAGGTGGTTCATCATGCACAGGAGCATGGCCTTCAGGGTCTTCAAGGTCAAACAGCCAATTGGCTCGGTTTTGTGGATCAATATGGTCCCTGCAAGGAAGAACAATGTTAGAATAAACAATGTTCCGTATCACTGGATGGAATTTTCCGTCATCCCGCTCGTAGATAAGATGAGCAGATTTGCAATGGTCCAAGGTGAGCAAAACCGGTGCTCGGGAGGGTAGATGAGCAAGGGTGTCGCCATGATTCAAAGCCAAGGCAAGAGAAGTGACAAGCCCTCCGAAGTAGAAAGGATTGCCGCCTCTCTAGTGCAAATGGAATGAATGTGGGCCAAGAGAAAAGGCGCGGCGTTGATTTTCTGGCCGGTGAACGCGCAGTGCATGAAAAATAGCTCTTTGGAATTGAGCTTATGGTTACTATCTCTTGCGAAGATGGTGTTGCAAAGGATTCGATGGAAATAGCGAATGGCAGGATTGTGGATTTGTGTGGCATTGAGGTGATCGTAGGAGTTGGCACGGTTGTTGGTTAAGCTATGCCACAGATTAAAGGATTCCTCGCCGAAGTTGTCAGGTACACGGAGGTGGGCACCTTCATCAGTATAGAAATCGAGCAATCGTCCTCAAGCTGCTCGAGAACTCGTACTTGCACCGAAAATGAAACCTCGCCACACCGTGTCGATTGGTTAGACCATTAGGAGTTATGTAGCAGAAGGAGCTGAGGAATTCAAGAGTGAGGTTCTCGTACGTGGGCTGGGGCTGGCTACAGAGGGTCCATAGGTTGACATTCTGGAGGAGATGTTGGACACCTTCAAGCAATCCAAGGTCTCTCAGCAACAAGGTCGATTTACCAGTAGTAGGATGGAGACCCTCTACACGAAACTTCAAGAACTTGGTTCGTTGGGTTTCACCTTGATCACCCTCACGTAGGTTAATGCCTGGAATTTGCTGATTGATATTTGCCATTTGCATGCAAGAGTGTTAGAGTGAAGATGGGGTGTGGGTTGGAATGGGGAAGGATACGGATGCTATGAGATATATATAGTGAAAGAAAATAATGGGGAAGTTGGAAAATGAGAGGAGATTAGTGGTGATTTAAATGGAATGAGTGGGAAATTAATGGAGGAAGTGGGACGGTTTGAAGGTTATGGAAGAAGAAGGAAAGGTTGAAGAAGAGGAAAAGAACGCTGTCTGCTAACAGGGGTTACTGATATAACCCGTGTTACGGTCGTAACACAGGGCTGACGAGCGTAACACGCTGAAGGGCGTGTGACGGTCGTGGGGGGTGGTATTACGGTCGTAATGTCATACCCCAAAATTTGCCCTCCAATTTCTCAAAACATTCCATACATCCATGCTCAAGGATTCCTCAAGAGTTGATCAGACAAACTCTCTCCTAGACAATCAACCCAAACTAGGGTTTGGTATTTTTCAGATCCAGGTGGACTTCCAACATTTCCAAAGGTCTTCATGCCTCCTCATATGCTTCAAAGATTCTCCATGTCAAGTTTCAAGCCTTACAAGTCAAGTTTCCTCAGACAATTGCTCAGATGGTTGAAAATCAGTTGTATTGGACAAAAAGTCAACTGTGGTCAACATATAGTCAAACTTCATAATTTTTGGTCAACATCCTCATTTTTAAGTTACATTCATCATTTGATCAAGTTTTGATCATGATTCATCAAGAAAACTCCAGATTTGCTCAAAAAGTCAAACTTTCTAAAGTAGGGTTTCTCAGTGAAAAGTCAACCAAACTTTGACTGAGCATAACTTCTTCATACTTTCTCAGAAATTTTTTCCACCACCTCTTGTTTTGAAGGAAATTCAATTCTCTACAACTTCATGTCTCACAAGAATGTTCAAAAAATGCTTCATTTGGAAGGTATGGATCAAAACATTACAGGTCCTTTTCAAACTCAACAAAAAAGTCAACATTTTGTTTTGAAGATATATTGAGCATGGTAACTCCAATTGAGATGAAACCAAAGAGGTTGGTTAGAGGACTCTTAGAGATTTCCAAAAAGTCCAAGAACTCTCAAAAATATCGAAAAATGAGCAAGATACACCTTGTGCAAGTTGGGCAATTTTGAAGAAGTGCACAAAGAGAGATACTTCTAAAAATAAAAAATTTTGCAAATGGGCTTACCTTTTCTTCATCCAAACTTGTTCCTTATACAATTTGGAGCATCTAAGCCCAATACCACAAATTTTTATTTTATTTTTCTATTTAATTTGGATTTTATTAATTTAAATACAAATTAAATTCAAAAATAAAGTATAAAATCAAAAATTAATTGCAAATTGATTTTTCTCTCTTCCTTGAGATCCAAGCAACTCAATAAAGCCAGCAAATTTCGAAATTTGATTGGATTTGGAAAGAAATTGATTGAAATTGATCAAAAAGAGAAAATTTGATTTTGTACAAAATCAAATATGTTTTGCATTGATTGATGATGATTTCTTCCTCAAATCAGCTCCAATTCCATCCAATATAAATACACAATGCATAGCACATGAAAGAGAACGAAAAAATTGGCTCAAGAACCCTAACCTAAAACTCAAAAAACCGTGTTTCACAAGCTACTAGCAGTCACAGAGATTTAGCAAGTTTCAATTGATTCTAAGCATCAAAACACCTTCCTTGGCATCCACTGAATCGATCCAGACCTTTACATTGTCCAAAACCATCAAGAATCCAGCAAATATGATTTCGGTTTGTTCTTATTTTTTCCAAAATCGAATTCTGTTTATCATGCATTATTAATGAGTTTTGATGTTTGTTTTGTGTTTAGAATGAAGCTTGCAAACTTTCTGGGTGGTTTAATTGTATTTCTATGGCCGGAAGCACGAATCACCATGATTAGGGTTTCTTGAACCGAATTAGGGTTTCTTTAAAACGGAAAAATTGGACCATGAGACTACCACCATCGTGTTCAGAACGATGTTTCCAGTCGATTCATACCCTTGAATGTTATTTATATTACCTGTGCTTGATTTTGAGAATTGCAGGGGCTATAGCGTCGCATTGAGGCCGACGCTATGTTATCAAAATTTCAAAACGAAAGAGATGAAGTTTGGCGCGAGCTCGGTACAACCAGGACGTGACACTTGTTTACAATCCACTCGCTCCGATTTCCAA
The DNA here is from genome assembly GCA_021764765.1 of Vicia sativa. Lineage (NCBI taxonomy): Eukaryota > Viridiplantae > Streptophyta > Magnoliopsida > Fabales > Fabaceae > Vicia > Vicia sativa. The sequence goes on along the minus strand of CM038795.1, from coordinate 224,264,917 downwards.
ACAGTTGCGCACGCTGGCTCAGGTTGTCAAGGCAAGGGATCTCAAAGTTTGAAGGCAAGGTCTCCAGTTCGAATCCTGGCAAGACCATTGTTTTTTCTTTTTACAAAACTTCTCATATTTTTCTATTTTTCTTTTTATTTAATATTTTCATGCATTTTAATTTAATTTCCATAATTTTTATCATGCATTTAAAAATACCAAAAAAATATTTTCTTTTTGCATTATTTTCATAAAATGTTTATTTAATTTATAAAATTAAAAAATATTATTTTGCATGCATATTTAATTTTATTGTTAATTTATCATTTAAACCACTTTTAATTAGTTTTTAATTGTTAAATTATCTCCAAAAAATCCCAAAAAATTATTTTAGTATATTAATGTTATTTCCAGCATGAAATATTTTTCTCATTAAAAAATAATTATTTTTGCTAACATTTTCCTCTTATTCGATTTCCTCGTATTTTCCGATTTCTCATCTTTTCACAGGTTATCCCGTTTCAGACGATTTCTTTTTACCGTTTTCTTTTTTTAATAATGTAATTGTTCATGGGATGTAATAGTCTAATTAGGGCTTTTTATTTTCCGCACTTTCAATTATGTATCTGCCCCAAAGCCATGTAATAGCGTAGGATTTATCTTTCCGCATTTTACATTCCCGCATTTTAATTTCCGCACCCTATAAATTGCTAGTAACTAGGCGTGTATGGCAAGATAAAAATTGGACATAGCTCACTCTAATTTTCAAGATAAAATGTCCGAAATCAACACACCTTTCACATGCACCCTTAGGTAATTCTCTCTCGTTGCTTTACGAATTCAAATGGTCATGTCCTCGAACGTAGAGGTATCCTAGCACCGCTGTGTTTCAAAATAAATCATCATAGTCCCTTCGATACAAAGATCATAGACCAATGATGTCGCCACGAATACATGATCTTGACCTCGATTGTCGCCTCAAAAATGATGATAGTCCCTTCGAATGTGCTAGGATACTTCCTACAAGTTGCCTTCTATGACCATCCGATGTCCCTTCGAATGTCCCGCTTACATCCAACGAATAGGGTTACCAACCAACTAATGGTATGGATAGCGCTATTCTAAAGGAACGTAAAACAACACGAAAACGACCGTTTCTGAGTAGGTAATAAGACTTTTAGTTGCTTGCTCTATCAAAATACTTTTCACACCACACACTTTTGTCAAAGTTCAAACACTTTTCAAAACGAAACATTTCTAAACACTTTGTATACATTCCTACATGAGTCATTACAAAGTCAAAGTGAAATGCTTTTTTTCAAAACATTTTTGTCAAATACACAGAAAGCACAATTTTAAAATGATCTAAGAGCAACTAAGAGCCCGTAGATAACTACGGATGGAAAGGGGTGCTAATACCTTCCCTTTTCATAACTTTCTCCCTTACTCGTAATCTAACGGTCTTTTTCCTGCTCTTTTCACCTTCCTTAATTGATAAAAGAAAAGTCGGTGGCGACTCTTGCTATCCGCACATTCATGTATACAAAACCTACAAAGTCAATTCACCAGACATGTAAGGCTGCACTCACGGGAGACACCCTAAAGAGAGAATACCTTAAGGATTTTAAATCACTTTTACTTTCTGCTTGACTTGCTTGCTTTATCTTTAAGGGTTGCTTGGGTATTATATTTGTAGGGATCCTACACCCGATCCGGTTTCCTAGGTAAGTAGCAATAAATCGTCATGACTGCTAGACGATATCAAAACGGTCAACATGATGGCTACGTTATGTGACACTTTGGATGTCCCGATACTCTTCATTCCCAAGTTTAGGATAGTATTTGGCTTCGCTGGTGTCACTGCGCTAACTAAACTTTTAGAACCTTAATTGACCCATCTTGGCCATTAGAAGGTAGTGAGATGGCCGGCTTTGGTGTAGACCGAGGTTGGTGATACCGATGCTACGCTCATTAAGATCGGACTTTTGGGATATTTTGTCGACCACTACTGGTAGTCGTATTGAAATAAACGCCTACGAGAAAGATCAATGATGTGAGATTCCTAGAACCCGGTTACTATTATAGGACAGGATGAACCAACTCAAACTTTTGGGTAGGGTAATCACCTATACCTCATGCAAGCCTTAAACCTAGGCTCATTGTGTGATTTGTTTGTGTGTGCCAAACATGACATCATGACATCATTTGCATTGCATATCATTTCTAACTATTTCAAGGACCTAGGGATTTATCTTTGCTCTGTTTTGTAGGGACTATGGCTTCTAGAAAGACTATCCGAATCAACTTCATGGGTATCCCTTCTCAACTCAAAGAATTGGTTTCAGAAATTCCTGATCATGCTCAGTTTATCAAGAGACATGGTTATCTACTTGACTTGGTTATCTCCGGTTTTGAAGAAGATATGATGCACGTCCTATTCCAGTTCTTCGATCCGAAACACCATTGCTTTACATTCCCAGATTATCAGTTAGTTCCTACCTTGAAGAGTTCTCTAAGCTACTTGGGATACCTATTCTGACCAAATGCCATTCACCGGTTTAGAAAAGGTTCCTAAGTACGAAGACATTGATCACCTTACATCTTAAGCGCCTTTATATTGAAGCCAATTGGGAAACAAGAAGCGGAGTTAAGGGTTCACTTGCCAAGTTCTTAATAAAGAAAGCCCGAGAATTCCTCAAAGCTATGAGTTTCCATGCATACGAAGACATCGTGGCCTTGCTAATTTATGCTTTGGTTCTATTCCCTAACTCGGATCAATTCATAGATATGAACGCCATCAAGTTATTCCTCACTCAATAACTCGTGCCTACTTTACTTGGAGATATCCTACATTCTCCACACTGCACTACTAAAAGACAAGGAACTCTCATGTGTTGCATACCTTACTTTCTAGGTGGTTTATTTCGACCTTCCTCCATCCTTTGAAGAACGAACAAAGGATGAAGTGGTCTCAAAGGCTAATGTCACTCTCTCATTTAGATATCCGCTGGTGTCTTTTCTCTCAAAAGGACTCACATTCATTGCCAGAGAATTCCTAACCCACTCCTTGGTATAAGGGAGGTATCACTACAACTCTTCTCTAGCTCTACGTCACTTATGCTCAAGAGATGGTCCTCATGATATGCTTCTCCAAGACATTGTGTTCGATCACAACCACGATCTCCGAATTCACGATTTAAGGTTCATACACGCTTGGGGCATGGTAAAGAAGATCGATACCAAGACTTTGGGGCACCAAAACTCCATTCCTTGGGAACTTACCTCAAATGGGTGCGAGCTCGAGCTCAAACCTCATGATGCCATTCACTGCTTTACCCGTAATTATGGAACCTCGTTATAGGTGACGCGATTCTACACCGCTCTTCATCCCGATATGCCTACCGATTTTGAAGACTTGAAGAGATCCCGATTCGATTAAAGAAGAAAGGGATACATTCGAAGCTCAGTGTTATGCAAGTGAGAAGAAAGTACTAGAGTTGACCAAGCTACTTCACGAGGAGCGAAACATCAACGCCTACCTCGGCACCAAGAGGAAGCGCCCATGGGAGACTTAGAAGCTTTAAGATTTATATGTCTTTCTTTTATTATTTTGAACTACCTTTTGTACTTAAAAAGAAAAAAGAATAAAAAGAGAACTAATAAATGTTTGTTCATTTCTTGTTTAACAAATTTAAATCCTAGAGGTCCTTGAAAACATTTGCATTGCATTCGCATAAACATCGCATAGCATGGCATGACATTGCATAACAGGTACATTGAAGATTGGTTTTCTCATTTTCTCGCTATTTATTTTAGCAGCAATGGCTCTTGAACAATCACAAAGATCTCCGTGCTCGAATGCCTGGGCCAAGCAGATGTTCACCAGCTTGGTCCAAGGCCAAGAGGATCTGAAGAAGCTCATCAGCAGAAAGAAGAAGGTTGTGGGTCTTCTCAATATGGGTAGACGTTACAAAGGTGGTCCTAAAGTGGTCAGTCGAATTGAGCTCTCTGAAGGTAGTGTCAAGAACGAAGGGAGTGTCAAAGGACATGAAGAAGGCAGTCAGCGTGAGTCTGAGAAAGAAAGAGAGGATCACTATGATCATGACCAATACTCTGATGAAGATGACAAGTACAAGCAACTTGAAGACCGTCTCATCGTGGAAAATCAAATGTCCGGGCTGAATTTTGATGATCCGAGTCTTGTTCCGTGTTGTGATTCCTCCCAAGTTCAAAGTTCCTACTTTTGCCAAGGATGGCATTTCTTGTCCGAAGTTGCATCCAAGTCCATGTTGAAGATCAACCCACACTCCGATGATGTAAAGTTGTGGATGCACTATTTTCAAGAGAGTTTGTCCGAACTCAATTGAGTGGTATTATCACTAGAGAACGACCAATCCGTATTGGAGTGACTTGGCGATGCTTTCTACGACATGTATGAGTACAATGCTGAATTGACACCCACCGCATGCAACCACAGAGCATGTCTATGGGTCGTGATGAGAAATTCAAGGAGTATGCCTGTAAATGGAGAGATTTAGCAAAGTAGTTCAAACCCTTGTCCAATAGGGAATTGGTTGATATGTTCATGGAACGACAGCCCATTCTTTAATCATCCGATTGAAACTCTTCACCGGTTTTACCGAGTTGATATTGACAAAGTAGGCGATTGAAGTGTATCAAGAGGAAAGATTCAGAGAGTCATCTTCAAATGTCATAAGAGATCTTTGGTGGTAAGAAAGAAACTAATGTGTGTATGGTCGAAAAGCCGAGCCAAGACCGACCGCTCAACTGTGGGGGCTTGTGATCTCCAATCCTACATCAACACAACCTCGACAACGCTGCTGTAGCTGAACGCGCCACGAAGACAACACGAATATCAACATGCCATTGTCGCAAGCCTTGCAACACATGTTGAAGGCAGAGTCATTACCTTGAGGGATCCTCCTCGAATGTCAACACTTCCTCTCCGAGATACAATCCTAATGCTATGTGCTTACCACTCCAACAATGCCATGGACATAGTAATCGATGATTGTTAGGCTCAAGAATAAGATTCAAGATATGATTGAAGCTAAGGCATTGAGTTTGACCCTCCGCTGAGACCAATGTGATCAACGCGCCATGCCTAACCATGACAAAAGTTCCAATGCTGTTCAGGAGGATACTTATGTTTTCAATATAGATGACTTACCATTCCTCCGATGACCAAGAAGAATTTGCCGTGCTTGTCAATCCAGATGCCCAGAGTTGTCACAGCCCATCTCACGATGGTTGTGTTTGGTTAAGAAGACATGTTCAGGCATGATGGATAATCGTGAAATACTATTCCCGAAACCACCCGGAGAGTTTCAGCGAGGACATGTCTAAGAAATTGAAGATCGGAGATGTGAATGAACATGTGCCAGATGTGTGGGATACCTTGGGACAGCCAAGTGGAAAGTATGATTACATGGTGAAGTACTCTGTTCCCGAGAGCTACAAGATTCCTATTGAATATGTTAAAGCAACCGGATGGGGTGACGATTTCCGTAAGACTATGCCATGTTTACACAATAAGTGATTCTCCGCCGATCCGTGCCTAGGTGGCACCTATCATCATTATCTCTTGCACCGCCCATACTCCTCCGACAAAGCTATCCCTTGGAATTATGGGTGTGAGGTTTACTATCATGGCGCAAGCAAGACCTTTGACCATTGAAGATCTTACAATTGAAGCTACCATTCCGCATATTGACAATATCACCGATCAAGTAAGGTGACCGTAACCTAAGAGTGTTCTTCCAGTATCTCTCCTCCAAAGACACTACAACTCACCGCATTCCAACTATTCAATCCATTCCCCAAGCTAGATGGAAGGAAAAGGACTCATCCCGCCACCGTAAGTACCAAAGGAAGTTGTCAAGACACCTCCAAACAAGAAATGGAGGAATTCAAGATTATCAAGAAGAGTGACTACAATGTTGTGGAACAGTTGGGATGCATCGTCCAAGATCTCCATGCTTGCTCGCCTTGTGTTCGAGGCTCATGCTAACGCCTGGTGAAGTTTCAAGAATGCTCACGACCACAAGACACACAACCATCGACCGCTTGAAGTTTGTATTGCTAGCCCGGCTGCAACAACGGCTAGGCTTCTCGATGTCGATTGACTGAAGGAAACACAACAAAGCCTTGCACATCTCTCAGGAATGCAAGGGCGCATTTCGCCTCATGTTTTGGTGGATACCGGTTCGCCCGAACATCCTTCCAAGACCGCTTTGATCGACTTGATGTTGAAGGTTGGTTTTGAAACCCGCTGACATTATTGTGAGAGCTTTTGATGGTTCTAAGCGAACAGTGCTTGGAGAGCCTCATTCGCCTGCTAAAGTCTGTTCCCGGACTTTTGACTCTACATTTTTGTCATGGACATCCGTCCACTTTTGCTACCTACTTGGACGCTTGATACATGGGGTGTGTTACTCTACTTACATCGGGTCAAGTACCCAAGAAGGGAAGGTTGTTACGGTACGTGGTGAAGAAGAATACATGGTCATCATCCGCAGCCTTCCGTATCTCGAGATGGAAGGTGAATTCTTCGAGACTCCCCGCTGCTTTTCAAACAATCCCGCAGTCATGCCTGCTGACTCCCTCGCACTCGTAGTTACAAGCTCTTCCAAGGATGGCCTCACCGAAGATGCTCAAGTCGCATTAGAAGAAGTAGTAGTGCTATTTGGGGTCGCTCACCGATCTTCCTTTCAAGTTTGACAAGACCGGTTTAGGTTTCACCACCAAAGGTCGAAGATGATACGCGAACGTGCGGGCCAATTTTCCAAGACGTCCCCAGGGAATCCATGCTATAGAGACTACTGAAAAGAATCGACATCAAGAATGGATCTTCCCAACCCCGACAACTGGCTCAACAATTGGAAGATCAAGACGCTATACCAATCTCCTTTCGACAGAGTAATTGCTCTTGTTTTGTTTTGCTTTTCATTTTCTATGTTTTGACAATAAACTCTAAAGCCTAGTGCCTGCCCGGCATCATGGCTCGTTTGCGGGTTATTATCTCGTCATTTGCATATTTTCATTCAATAAAATCGTGGACTTTGCATTTAATTGCGTTTTCTTTCTTTTACTTTATCACCCTTCAAAAGCTATGTGTTCTTACACACCCACGTGATACACCGCAGAATCACTCGAATCTCGATAACGAAATATGCTATTGCTAAATATGACTTCGATAATTCGATCTACCAACAAGACGAAGGTGAGGAAGATTGTGAAGTGTCAGGAGAACTTGTCGATCAAGCATGTTAAGAAGATCGAGTTATACAACCGCACGAAGAGCAAGTCGAGGTTGTGAACTGTACCGACGAAGACGGAAAGAGATCAAGATAGGAGCGGTCTTGAGAAGTGTTAAAGAAAGATTGGTCTGATGCTAGAGACTACATTGAGGTTTTTCTTGGTCATACGAAGACATGTCGGGTTTAGACATTGATATTGTAGTACACCGTTACCACACGAAAGAAGGTTTCCTCCTAGTGAATGTAAGGTCTGTCGATGCGCCCCGAGATGTCCGAGAAAATCAAAGCCGGGTTATGAAGCGCTCAACGCCGGTTTTAGCTGCTACTATCCGCAGGGGTTGCAAATGTGGTCCCGTACCAAGAAGGATGGTAAAGTACGAATGTGTGTGGATTACGTAGATCCGAACAAAGCAAGTCCCAGACGACTTCCCACTTCCTCATTGATGTCCTCGTTGACAACACCACCAACATAAAGTTTCTCCTTCATGGATGGTTTCTCCCGTTACAATCAGATCAAAATGACTCCCGAAGACATGGAGAAGACTACTTTTGTGACACAGTGGGGTACTTTTTGTTACAAGGTTATGCCGTTTGGACTGAAGAACGCAGGCGCCACATACCAGCGTGCCATGGTAACGTTATTTCATGATATGATTCATCACGAGATAGAGGTCTACTTCGACGACATGATAGCTCGATCGCAGACTGAGGAGGAACATCTTGATCATCTACAGAAACTGTTTGATAGATTGAAGAAGTACAGACTGAGACTTAATCCTAACAAGTGCACCTTTGGAGTCAGATCCGGTAAACTCTTAGGGTTTGTTGTCAGTGGTAAAGGTGTTGAAGTTGACCCCGCCAAGGTTAAAGCTATTCAAGAGATGCCAGCTCCCCGCACCGAGAAAGAAGTCAGAGGTTTCTTGGGACGTTTGAACTACATTGCCAGATTCATTTAATACCTAACTGCTACTTGCGAGCCAATTTTCAAGTTACTAAAGAAAGATCAAGTAGTGGAATGGAACGACGATGGCCAGATCGCTTTTGACAAAATCAAGGAATACATCCTCCATCCCACGCCGCCTTGTCAAGGAAGACCTCTTATCATGTACTCAAAAAGGTTAGATAACTCAATGGGTGTGTGTGGGGCAACATGACGAGTCCTGCTCTAAAAGAGTATTTATATACTACCTTAGCAAAAGCCACCGATCGCGGAACAAGATACTCACAGCTCGAGAAAACTTGCCGGTAACGCTTGGTCTGCTCACGACTAAGACAATATATGT